>WSXT02245167.1:0-15378 GCA_011762715.2 Neuroterus valhalla | reverse complement strand
AAAATAGATGAAGTTTACCCAAAAAAGCAAAACATCAACAAAAGGCAAATTATCATCCAAAGGCGAATCATCAACAAAAATGTCGATTTTTTTACAAAAAAGATAAATTATTTAACCAAAGAGATGAATCTTCAAACCAATTAGTCAAATTTTCAACAAAAATGTGGAATTTGAAGCCAAAAAGACAAATTTTCCGCTAAAATGTTCAAAGTTTTAAATAGCTAAATTTTTCACCAAAATAACTGAGGTTTTAAGTTTGAACCGAAGAGAATATATTAGCAGTAAAAATGTTGAAAAAAAAAGAAAATTTGAAAAGATACAAGTTGTGAACAAACTATAAAATTTTCAAACAAATAAATGAGTTTTCGACTGAAATGACAAATGTTTAGCAAAAGCAGAAAAGTGAAGATTCAACAAAAGAGTTCAGCTTATGAACATCTACTTGAACCTAAAACAAAAAATTTATTTCTCTAATAAATATATGAATTTGTAAGTGAAATGATCAATCTTTAGGAAAAAAGTGAAGTTTATGTAAAAAAAATCTGCCTACTGCGCGGACGCATTCTCCTCGTGCACTTCTCTCGCAAGTTTGAGCGTGCCTAGGGCACGCGCCTGTCGGATCTCGCGCTTCGCCCTCGATAATCAACTGACCTCGCGCTCCGCGCTCGGTTATGATTTTAACTCGCGCTACGCGCTCGGATTTTGTACTTCCCTACATTTGCATACAGAGGTTTTGAAACTCGATAGCGGAATGTTGATTACTTCAATTGGATAATTGTGAATTCTCTTTTGTTAAAGCTTCTCCGGCCCTAAAGAGAAGTTTTTTTGCTCAATTTTTGTCATATGTTGCATACTTTTTCTAGAATTTTAATCATTTCATGTTTTATTTCATATGATTGGAATAAAAACTATAGGTCCAATCGGAAAAATTTTAACAAATTTATAGATCTTTTCCGGGAACTTGTGTCTAATTGTTTTTTGCTAAGCTTGTGACAATCGTCCGAAAGTTTGATTTTTTCCTTTTTAATTTATGTTGTTTTTTTAATAAAGCAAGAACTACTTGTCCTATCAAAAAGTAAATTTTACAAAATTTGTAGATCTTTTTTTGGTGCACAATTTTTGTCCATTTATATTTTTCCGTACCTTGCATATTTTGACCAAAAAATGAAACTTCCCATTTTTCATCATTTTTCGTGTGACCAAAATTTTATTTTCCGATTTTTTGAGAAAATTCAAAAAGTTGTGAAGACCATCTTGTAGGGCTACCAAATCAAACGTTTTTTCTTCAATACCTTTTTTTCATATCTTCCATTGTTTAGCTAAAAATTCTCATTTTTGTTTTCATTTTCTAATAAAGCAGATGAATTCGCAAATAAATTTGTCGAATTTTCAACAAAAGACAAAAGGCAATTTAAGAAGATACGAATGATGAACAAACTATACAATTTTCAAACAAATCAATGAGTTTTCGATTGAAATGACAAATGTTCAGCAAAAAAAAAAAAGTTAAGATTCAACAAAAGCGTTAAACTTATGAACATTTAGTTGAATTAAAAATATATATATATATATTTCTACAATAAAGACATGAATTTGTAACTGAAATGATCAATCTTTAGCAAAAAAGTGAATTTCAGAAAAAATAAAACTATGAAACAAAAATAATTGAATTCGCAACCAGAATTCCCAACAAAATGATTGAATTTTCAATAGAAGTAATAATTTTCTACTAAAGGAGATGTATTTGCAAACCGATTAGTCGAATTTTCAACAAACTTGTGAAATTTTCAATGCAAAGAGACGAAATTTTTGCCAAAATGTTCTAATTTCTAGATGGTTGAATTTTTTACCAGAATAATTAGGGTTCGAACACAAAAAAGCGTACAGTCAACAAAACTGTTTGGAAAAAATGCGTTCTTTAAAAAAAAAAACACAAATTTTCAAAGAGCTGTAAAATTTTCAACTATGTACGCGAGTTCTCAACTAAAATGATAAATGCTTAGCAAAAGAAGAAAAGTAAAGATTCAAGAGAAGAGTTAAACTTATGCACATTAGTTGAATATAAAAGAAAAACTATATTTCTTTGATGAAGACATGGATTTGTAACATAAATTATCAATCTCGTGCGAAGAAGTGAATTTTAGAAAAAAATGAATTCATCAAACAAATAATTGAATTCACAACGAGGATTCCCAACAAAATATTTGAATTTTCAATAAAATCCTTAATTTCCCAATGAAAGAGATGAATTCGCAGACCAATAAGCCAAAATTAAAAAAAGCTTGTGAAATTTTCAAGCCAAGGAGACGAATTTTCTGCCAAAATGTTTTAGGTTTTATATGGTTGAATTTTTTACTAAAATAATTAGGGTTCGAACCCAAAAAGGCGTGCAGTCAACAGAACTTTAAAAAAAAACATAATTAGAAAAAAAAACAAATTTTCAACAAGTTGTAGATCATTAGCAAAAATGTGAATTTTTAAAAGAGAGTTTTAATTTTGAACAAATATTAAAATTTGCAACAAGGATCTTTTCTATCAAATTCAGCTATTTGATTAGGAGTTCCTCATTTGTCAAGAATTAATTTTTTTAAAAATCTGCCCCCTGCGCGGGCGCATTCTCATTGCGCTTCTCCTTTCTCTCTCTCTCTTTCTTTCTCTCTCACGTTAGTTTACTTGCTCATTTGTTCATTCACCCTTACATCGAATAAATAACATCAAAAATACATAAGAAAAAGAAATAAGGATGTTGATACAAGAATTTCATGTAAATAATTGTTAATAAGTACAAGTAAATTATACTAGGCTAGGATAAGGTTACGTAAAACGGTATGTGAAACGAAAGTCGTGTAAACCCTAAGGGGAAACGTTATGAATAAAGAAGAATTACTCCAAATTAAACCAATATTTTACATTATGAAACTTTCACCTTATATATCACGATTTCAGCCTCATCCTCAAAATAAAGGTCAGCATCCTCGCGGAGGGTCTTCGAAAAAAATGACTTGCACCTATTGAAAACTAGTAGCATGGCTAATGCAATTCACACTAGAAGCAGACCATTAAATGATATGGTCAGAGCAAATCAGCTTCCTTAAAATCGGTTTTAAAACACAGAGATTTTGATCTTACAGCAGCTCACCTGGAACAAAAGAAACTTCTTTTGAACTCTAGTGGCCCCCCACAGTTTGGCATAAAGGCACCTGCCCAGATCAAGGTGACGGCTTCTTTCCCATCTACATCCAATTTCCTGTTTCTCCCGATCGGATTATCGCGTGAAAATTCTCTGGATGAAAGAACATTATTACCCCATTGTTGCCAAAAAACAATGAAAGTCTTCATTCTTTTAAATTCTTATTTTCGATTTAATAAGTTTCCACGCATGTGGAACCTATTCTCTTATTGGTTACTCATAAGAATCAAACGAATTGTCTCAAGATTGAGACTTTGGAAAAAATTAGAGTGGAGTTTATTATATTCTTGTCCCTTTTTTCAATAGGCCTGTATGTGGTCAGTAATTGGTGGGGAAGAATTTTCTCTTAGGGTGTTGAAGGATAAGGAAGCTTCTCTTATTTTATTGTATACTTCTTGTTTTATCACTTCTTCATCCTTTTTCATCAATCCTTTACCTTCATTTTTCTTACATTGATTTCCTCAACCTACTTTTTTTAACAACTAAACCTGATGAAATACCTTTTCTTTACGTTAACTCCTTTACCGTGTTCTCATCCCCCCCACCCCTCTACCCTATCTACCCTATCTACTTCTTTCAACACCATATACCATTCCGGGCCTCCATCCAGTCCAAAATTAATTCTAATGTATTTCTTATGAAACTTTTCTTCCTCTTCATATTTCTCCCATCTTCAGATCTGAACTCCATATATTTTCGTACTCAATACCAGCGCCTTAAATATTCTTAGCCTAAAATCCACTTCAAATAAACTCTTCCCTATAACTTTACCCTTTTTTATTGTTTCATCCGCTCTTTCCAGTCTTCCCTTGACGGGATCCTTATTGTTACAATTTTTTCTGAATAAAAACCCCAGGTATCTAATTTATTTCACTTCTTCAATCTTCTTCCCCCTCCGATTCTAATCTTTTTTTCTACATACTTCTCCCAGAAATTAAGACTTTAGACTTTCCTAGATTCAGAATAAATTTCTTCTCTTCTACGTACTCATCTAGTCTGTTTATCATATTTCCAGAAACTTCTTCCTCTTCAGCTATTAGAATAATATCGTCTAAGTACGCCAACAACCAGAACTCGTCTCCTTCCATCACTTTTTCCATTCTCTTGGCGACAACTTTGACTGCGTCTCTTGTTTTTTTATCAATTTCTTCCATCCTTTCTCTCTCTTCTTCCTCAATCCTTTCCTACATTATGTTGCAAAATGTAAACGTTGTTTATCATCCTACTTCTACCCTTTCTTAAAAAGGCCTGACTTCCGGTGATATTCCTCTTGCCTTTACCTCTTTCTTTAATCACTCTCTTAAAACCATTACATATATTTTGTATGCCTTATTTAGTGGAGTTATATCTTTATAATTTTCTCCTCCATCCATTTTTACGATCCTTTACCATCCTGACCATCTCTACCATCCTCCTTTCTCGTGTATTGACGTTATTAGGTCTCCTTCCATACTTCTCGAAACCCCCTCACCGTTCTATACTCTATCCACTACTTCCCAAACTACTCCTTTTCTCCCTGATACTGTATATCCAAGCAGCATTGCCCAACTCGTCACAGACTCCTGATTCCACTTTCTTCAATCTTCTGATCTGAATCCCTGAATCTTCATCCTCCAAGTTCTTCTCGTCCTCTTGTATTTCCCTCCTCTGACAATTCTCCGATTTCCTTCTACTTGAACCTTAAACATTTCTTTAATATACTCTCCCCACTTATCTATGCTAATCCTATCTCCTATTCCCCCTCTTTTCATTCATATTTTATTGAAAAACGTTAAACCCTTCCCTTCTGTTTCGATATTTCTAATTTCTTCCTCTTATTCCTTTTTCTTATCTGCTTCTTTCCCCTTACATAAATCTCTATTCTTTCCCGGTTACGACACACACTTCCCTCTTCACCCTTCCCTCTTCCCCCTTACCACTCCCCTCTTCCCTCGTCCCTCTTTCCTCTTCCCTGTTCCCTCTTCGCTCTTCCCTCTTCGCTCTTCCCTCTTCTCTCTTACCTCTTCCTTCTTCCCTCTTCCCTCTTCTCTCCTCTCTACCCTCTACCCTCTTCTCTTTTTTCTCTTCTCTTTCTCCTTCCTCCAGTTTTTGTATTGTTTTCTAACTTCCTCCTTTATGTTTCTCTTATTCTTTGCCTCAACACACTTTTTACGCATGTAGAACCTTTTCTGTTATCCGTTTCCCATAAAAATCGAATTCAATTGTCTGGAGATTAAGTTCGAGGTTAAAAATTCCATCATCTTATTCGAAACTTGTTCTTCTTCATTCAAATTAGATTTTTTTTATTTAAAATTCAAATATTGAAAATTTAACGATTCACATAAGAATAAAACTTTTTCATAAAAAATAATATCATTTGGTTAAATATAAATCATTTTGTTAGAAATTTATCCTTTTTTTGAAGATTGAAAATTGAAGATATCTGACCCCATTAATCTTCAACTATTTTGTGATAAACTCATCTCTCCAGATCAAATTCAACTATTGTATCTCGAAAATTGAAATATTTTGTTGAAATATCAGATAATATCAGATAAATATCAAAAAATCAACTTTTCATTTGGAAGTGAAACTACTCTGTTGAAAAATTATTTTTGTTGTTGTTGAAATCAATGTTTTCCCACTGAGAATTGGATTACTCAATTTTTGTTTAGTGTGTCATTTTTTTAGTTACAAATGGAACTATTTGATTGAAAATTGATGTATTTTGTTTAAAATTACGTTTTTCAAATCGAAAAATGTTGCTGGAAGCTAATCTTTTTTGTTAGAAAATTAGGCTTCTTGATTGACATGTTGTTGACATGTTTTTTCATTGAATGAAAAACCAATTTTGACTTGAAATTTGATTCTTTCGTAAGAAATTCGTCTTTTAGTTCAAAAATGTATCTTTTTTAGTAGAAATTTTATCGTATTTGGTTAAGAGTTGCACTCTTTTGTTATAAATTCGTCAGTTTAATTTGAAAATGCATGTTTTGTTGGGGAAAAATCTTTCTTCGATTGGGGATTCATTTTTCCTGTTAGAAATTCGTGTTTTCCCGCCAAAATTAAACTATCTGATTTAAAAATGGTCCTTTTCGGTAGGGAAATATTATTTACAATCCTAATTCTCAGTATTTTCAAGAGTCGCTGAGAAATATTCCGCATTTTTTGTAAAATGACCTTATATGGAATTCTTTATTAAGTTATAGACAGTGTTTAACTTGTGAAAATATAACAGTTTTTTTTTTCAAACAAGAAAGGAAGTGATGAAGCATTTTTAAGTGTGGTCGAAATTAAATCATTTCAATAACGATCTTCAGACCCCAATTGGACCGTGAAGAATGGAAAGACAGGGGAACCCCTGCTGTTTGGTGGAACAGAGCTCAACTATGGCATCATTGTTGCGCACCGCATGATGACGTATTTATTCCTGAAAAGTGGACTTCCGTGTTACGGACCGTCAATTTTGCTAGGGCGCCGGAAAATTAAAGGATCAACAGGAATTGAACCTAAATAACTTTTATTCGGTCTGTTTGATTTGTGGAATCCCAAAGTAGAGAGACGAGAAGATACATTTAGGGAGTTTATATTGTAGAATGAAAAGGTGATATTTCCTGTTATATAAATGTGAAAAATTATATATTATATATAATCATGATATAGACCATAAATAATAATGATAAAATATATAAACTGATTACAATAAAGAAGTAAATAAGAGGAAGGTATTGGTGAAGAAAAGGCAGTTAGGGGTCATCCATAAAAGACGTCTAGTGCGGTCTAGTGGACAGAAATGGACCAGCAGGGGGGGGGGGGGGGGGCCCAAAACCCCCCCAAACCCCCGGGGGTGTTTTGGGGGGGGCCCATGAAAGGGGGGGGAGGGGAGACAGAAAGAGGGTTAGAAGGGGGAAGAGCGGCCCGGGGGGGGGGGGGGGGGGTCCAAAATCACGCCAAAACCCCGGACGTCTTTTATGGATGACCCCTTATATGGAAGTGAAGAGAGACTGAAAGATGATTAGATACGGGAACAAAGGAATATTCAGAATGAGTGAAGAAAAATAGCCCAAGAGGAGAAAAAGAACGGAAAGGAAACGTGAATTATGTATAAGAAAGATATATTAGAAAGCAAAAAAAGAAAGGAAGAGGAGGCAGAGGTGAATGAAGAATACGCAGGATAGGAGAGAAAACATAGAGTATGAGAAATTTGGAACAGTGGGAGGTAATAGTGATGATCGGAACGTGGCTAGATGAAAAAGGAGGGGAAAGAGCAGAGGGAAGGTTACCAAGAGTTCACAGTTGGCAGATTCCAAATGCAAAGAGGAGGATTAGGAAATGCAGAGCAATGGGAGGAATAGTGATGAGGATAAGGAAGGAATGGTGATGGGGATAAGGAAGAAATATCTAGCAGAGAAGGGTAGTATAGTGATGAAGGAAGAAATTGAAGGATTATTGGTAGAAGAGATAAGATGGGAGGAGAGAGATGGAAGATATTGGGAGTGTATGTGAACGCAAATATACAGGAGAAATCTAATGAGATAACAGAGAATGATGGAAGAAAACGAAGAGGGGATTGAAATTTTGTTAGGAGGAGATTTTAATGCAAGAACAGGAGATAGAGGAAGATGAGAATGGGGAGGAGAGCGAGGAAGGAAATCTGAAGAGAAGATTCTGAATGGGGAAGGGAAGAAGTTTCTAAAGTGCTCTGAGGAAATGGGGTAATTGATCGTAAACGGAAATATAGAGGGGGATAAGGAATGTGAATATATGTGCTCGGAAGGTAAAAAGGGAACAGTTATTAACTATGTAATAGTGGACGACGAGGTTACAGAGAAGGTCAAGAAACTAGAGGTAGGAGAATATAAAGATTCTGATCACTTTCTATTATTACTGATATTAGAGGGTGATAAGATACTAAAGATGTGGGTAAATAGGAAGTAAAGGTAAAAAGAACAGGAAGAGGGGATTAGTTAAAGAAGGGAAAGAGCAATCCAAAGACAAGCTGAAGGGTCTAAAAGTAGGAGAAGGAAATGTCAATGAAGAGATGGAAGTAGAGATGAATATAGGACAAAAAAGACGAAATATACATAGAAGTGTGATAAGAAAAATGTGATGTGGTCGAATGAAAAAGTATTTAATGGATCTGCTAGGAGAGGTAGAGAATAGAGTTATGAAGGGAGAAAGAGAGGAAAGAGAAAGAAACGAGGAAAAGGACATAGCATGGAAAGGAATAATCAATGTATTAGGAATATTCAAAGAGGAGAAAGCTCTAGATCTAAATGAAATTCCAAATAAAGTATGGAAACATGGGGCAAATAAACTAAAGGAATGGGCAAGGTTACAGGAACGATATGTGAGATGGACTCATGGAGTGGATTGGAGGACACCTGGATATAGAGAAAGAGAACGCAAAGTGATAAATTATGTATCAGAACAGGAAGAGGAGGTGGAAGAAAGGAGGAAAAAAATCATTTTCGTATGTGGAGGAACTGAAGTTATATTAACCCTTAGGGGACACATTATAAATAAAGAAGAATTATAATAAAGGCGAATTCGATGGTTTTAATAAAATAATAAGGAAAACAAAAAGGATAACAACGGTATCGGCTTTGGTGATCGTTCTTCGCACCAACCGTACCTATTAGTTTAAGGCAGTATGGTGAATAAGACTAATAAAAATGAGAATTACTTGTAATTTTGATAGAACGCGTGTAATAGCTTACTTGAGCTATGGTTCAAGTTTCATGAACCTTCAGAACCTCAAACTCGAGAAATTATTTGATAAAAATAACATGTGATCTTATGTAAAAATGCAGTTTTTTCAGGTTATGAAGATACTTATAAACGATAAAAATATAAAAAAATTCTGAGATACGTAGAAAAAAAGAAGAAACTCAGCGCTGCTCTCAAAATTATCATTCAGGACCTGTATCAAAAGATATTTAATAATTCATGTCGTAAATTCATCCGTAACACATGTTATTTTTAATAATCAATTTCTCGAGTTTGAGGTTCTGAAGGTCCATGAAACTTGAACCATAGCTCAAGTAAGCTATAACACGCGTTCCGTCGAAATTACAAGTAATTCTAATTTTTATTAGTCTTATCCACCATACTCCCTTAAACGTCTCTCTTTATTTCTTTTGGATATGGTTGTATCTTAAGTAAACATTATTTTTCTGTACCTACAATTGTACTTATAAATTGTTAATTTGGGACTGTTGAGAACTAAAAATCCTTTTTTTAAAGGTTTGAATCTATCTCAATCCGAAATAAATCGAGCTTCGGCGGAAGTACAGTGCGACCATCGACACCGTGACCGCGAGTCGCACCAACCCCGAACGGTATCTCACGAACGGCTAGTCCCTCGCGGTTCTCCTCGGAAAACAGCATGCATTTCAGCACCATGGAAAAGAATTATCGTTGTTAAATATTCATTTCTTAATGCAGTAGGCAAGAAAGGACAGCTAGAGTGAGAAAAGAGATAGGCGTCAAGAAAATTGTCCTATTTCTTAAGATTTTGAAAGAGTTGAAGGACAGCGCGACCACATGTCGCACTAATCCCGAACGGTATCTCGCGATCTGCTAGTCCCTCGCGGTTCCTTTTAAGAAACAGCATACATTCTAGCTCCATGGAATAGATTTATCATTATCCTAATATACATTTATTATTATAGTAGGAATGAGAGGATGGGCAGAGTGAGAAAAGAGGTAAAGGACAAGAAAATTTTCGTAGCTCGTGAGATGTCAATAAAGTGGGAGTACAGTGCGGCATCACGACTGCGAGTCGCACCAATCCCAAACGGTATCTCGCGAACGACTAGTCCCTCGCGGTTCCTATTAGGAATCAGCATACATTTTAGCTCCATAGAATAGATTGATCTGTATTCCAATATACATTCTTATTATTATAGTAGGAATGAGAGAATAGGCAGAGTGAGAAAAGAGGAGAGCCAAAAAAATTGTCGTAGCTTGTGAGATGTTAATAGAGTGTGACTGCAGCGCGACACCGCGGCTGCGAGTCGCACCAGCCCCGAACGGTATCTCGCGAACAGCTAGTCCCTCGCTATTCTCATAAAGAAAAAAAAAATTCATTCTAGCTGCATGAAATGGATTTATCATTATCCTAATAATAATTTTTACTCCTTATAGCCATATTCATTAATAAAAAATATAAATTCAAACGACGGTTCCTCTAGATGAAGTCAGACCTGAGCCAGAACTAACACAGGCTGTCATTCTCTTCGAATTTTCAATCGTTTCGAGATAAGAAAGAAAGAACAAAGTCAAAGGAATGGGAAATCTCTTCCAATTTGAATAGGAAGATCGAGGAGCGTAACCGATTAGGTTACATCCAGGGTACGAAAGCTGTATTATGGATCAGTGGTGATGATCAACCGTGCGGTTCGCAGGTGCCGTAACGGACCGTTCGTCGAACGTAAACGAAGTTTAATTCTCGTGTCGAACTGGACGAATAAAGTAGGCCTGAACGAGGCCCTCGTCACGTCTTCCATGGGAGCAAAGCGAATTGTACGAGGTGACAAAACAAAAGGTGCAAGAAAACCGCTGAGACGGACTGTGGGAAGCGGCTTGACTATCAGTTCATCCCAGGAAACCTAGTACAGTCATTTCAAATATTTATGTTATTTCATCGACCAGGCTAATTGAACATTCAAATTTTCATGTCAAATTGTGCAGATTCAATAGTTTTTAGAGAAGGAAAAAAATCTGCCTTGTCCTGGATTTGAACCAGGAACGCCATTATACTCAAGTGAAGCGTTCAACAAATTATGACATCGGGACCATATCAAATCGTTTTTCATTACTCCTGTAAAGTCAATTACACTGGTTTTTATTCATTATCTCTGATTCGCATTGCACATATTATACTGGGATCCCGACTATGTTCATGTTTAGGCATTGACTATTAACGGGCTTGGACCATCATCGCGAGGGTTTCAACGTACAGAGTCAGGGCTGTAGGACATTTCTATGTAATTCTTGTCCGATGCGCATTGGCGAGATTGCCCGCTTGGGTACTGTCCGCTTTCAACGTACGGCATTGGCATTCCTAAAAGGATATAAACATATGTTCTTCGAAATTATTTTTCATTGAACTTCTGTGTAATCAACAAGTGTGAAGTTCCCATTAATTACTATTGCTTACTCTATAACAATTTTTCTAACTTTATTTTTTATATTTCTGTAAACAATCTGGTTAACCTTGGAATCAATCAAAATCAGTACAGTGACGTATGAGATAGAAAATTATTTCATGAAATGATTGAATCAGTTTTTATAAACAAATTCTAATAACAAAATAATAACGAATTTCCAAGATAGTAGACCATCGTGTTAACCAAAAACATGCATTATTAACAATGAAGATTATATTTTTGGAAATTGGGGAATTTTCAAGCAGAAAAAAAAGTTTTCAATCAAACCGCACTATTTTAAGAAAAAAAAAGGTTTTGCAAACAGAAGAATGTTTATGAACAAAAAATTGGTGTAAGTTTCAACCAACTACTCAGATTTGCTACCGAAAAGAATTCTCCACAGATAGACAATTTTTCAACAAAATACTTAAATACTCAATCAAAACATATTGCAAATGAGGACATCTCAGAGAGAAAGTTATTTTTTCAACTAAAAATCAGTTAAAGTTTGAACCAAGTCGTTGCTACCAAGAAAATTAATTCTCGACAAGATGACGATTTGCCAAAAATGTATCGAAGTACTCAATCGAAAAAAATTGGAAATTTGAACATTTTTGAAAAATTGTTTCTTTTTTTGTAAAAAATTAAGATTTTTAGTTTCGAGTCAAACTATCTTTTTAGAAACTAAATTTTTTTCTGAATTCCTTTTTTTTTGCTAAGGATTCTTCATTTTAACTGAAAATCATTTCTTTGGTTGAAAATATATAATTTCTCATGAAAGTTTAATTATTTGTTCGTCAGTTAAAGTCCTTTCATGGAAATTCGTTTTTTTGGTGAGCAATCATTATTTTAGTTGGGAATTTATTTCTTTGATGAAAATTTTTACTAAATGTTGAAAATTTGTGCTTTTTTCGGGATAAATTTTCTAACAAATTTTTTTTTTAATATTCTTTTTAATATCTCAATATTTTTATTAAAATTGTTGAATTTTCTGGCCACGATGGTCATGCTGCTACAAAAAAGTTGATTTTCAGTTGAATGGTTGAAATCTTTACGAGGAGAGTTGAATTTCTAATATCAAAAGATAAATTTTCATATAGACCAAATAGTGCACTTTATAAATCTTCAAACAAACATAAAATAAATATAAAAATATTAGTGCGAATTTCAATTGAGTGAAATTGAATATTTTTTTGAAATCAATTCATGAATGAATTAAAATTTTAATTCCGTTTATTTGATAAAGTTCAGATTTTCATGACCGACGCTTTTTAAGCCATTATGAGTATAATAATTCTAGAATTAAAGAAAATTTAATAATTTGGCAGATAATATAGAGAATATATCAAAATTTAAATTTTGTTTTATTTGTTAAAAATCAAATTTTCATGACTGACACTTTCTGATTCATTATATGATAATTTTAGAATTCTTAGGTAAATCGAAAAATTTTGGAATTCCAATAAAGAATAAATCAACTTTGAATTCTATCTAGTTGATAAAGTTCAAATTCTCATGACTGAGACTTTTTTAATCATCAATATTAAAATTCTTGAATTTTTAGAAATTTGAAAATTTGTGGCATCGAATTCAGAACAAATAAAAATTTGAATTCTGTATATTTAATAAAGTTCAAATTCTCATGACTGACATCTTTTTATTTATCAATATTATATTTCTAAAATTTTGAGGAATTCAATAATTTGTGGAATCAAATTCAGAACAAATAAAAATTTGAATTGTATTTTTTTTTGGATAAAATACAAATTCTCATGACTGACACTTTTATAGTTATTAATAATGTGGTGATTTTAGAATTTTTAGAAAATTTATTTGTAGAATAGAATTTTAATATTTTAATAGAATTTTCAAAGAATTTTCAGTAAATTATATAATTTCTGGAATCAAGTCCAGAATAAATTGAATTTTGAACTCCGTTTTTTAAAATAAAATTCAGCTTTTTTTAGTGCTGGCGCTTTTTTAGTTATTGTTAACATAAAAATTCTATAATTTTTGAAAATTAAACAATTTGTGGCATCGAGTTCAGAATAATTTGAAATTTCAATTCCGTATTTTGAAGAAATTCGAATTTTCATGACTGACACTTTTTAAGTCATTATTAATATAATAATTCTAGAACTTCAGGTAAATTTAATGATTTGTTGAATCGAATCCAGGATAAATCAAGATTCAAGTTCAGTTTTACATGACAGAATCCAAAATTTCCTACACATTATCTCTTGCAAATTTTCACTTCAGAAAGAATCATGTAAAAAAAAAAACAAATTTCCTCTCAAAATTAGAAAATTTTGAGGTTATGTAGAAACGAGGGAAAACGCGATGAAACGGAATCCAGATTTCATTGGAACATTCGATAACTACATTATTCTAGATTATAATTTCAGATTGTTATCCATAAATGTTTTTTATTGTTCATCATTTTAGTTCGAAGGTCCCTTCTAGTATTCAAACCTGATTTCCAATTTGAATTGTTATGTCTTTTTAGGAATTTGAAATGACTTTTTTAGGAGTTTTTGATAAAAAATTAATCCGAATCTCTGTTTTTTGATAATAAATTTTTTCATTGTCTGGTCTTTTAGTCAAGAGGTCCCTTTGAATTATTATAAATTATCTCGATTTCAATTCCTGTTTTACCTAGAAATCTGCAAATGAAGGTATTTTCAGAACTTTATGCGAAGAATCGTACCAATTTTTTTTAATAATAAATATTATTTATTGGTTGGCATCTGAGATCAAGGGTCCCTTGAAATTATCAAACACGGATTCTAATTTGACTAAGTGCGTAAAAAAATGTAAGAAATTGTTGCTTTAATAGAACGTTATTAATTAAAGGTGATTGGAATTAGCATAGAATCTATGAATAAACATTAATAAAGCATAACTGACTTATTAACTGTGCATAAATTCTTTGCTACTAACAATAGTATTGTTATTCGCATTGTTTTTTAGTACTGTTCAATCTTTTTCATTCAAAAATCCAACCAATTGATTAAAAAATCACCTTACTAGGTTGATAAACAACCCATTTGTTTAAGTATAAACTATTTTTTCAATATCCGTTTCCTTTGGCTTAAAATTCAATGATTTAGTAAAAGATTTTTATTTTCGGAAAACTGAACTTTATTATTTTGTTTAGGATTCCCCTTTTTGGGTAAAAATCGAGAATTTATCTTTGTACGTTCAAAATCAACTATTTAATATAGAATTCTACTATTTGATCAAAAATTCGTCTTTTCAGGTGGAAGCTAGAAGATTTTGTTAACAAAAGTCATATTTTTAAAAACTTTACCTTGACTGATTTGTTCGAAATTTTTCAGTATGGATAAAGAATACGCTGAAGAATGAAGAAATTCAAATATAGAATATATATATATATATATATATATTCCGTATGCTACTACGCATCCTAGCAACTATATATCTCAGCGACTAGTTGCCCTGTCGATTAAACGTCCTGGCGACTAAGTGTTCAGCGACTAGTTCTCCAGCGACTAGTTCTCCAGCGACTAGTACTCCAGCAACTTATCAGCTGCGCGACCGAATGTGACGTAAAATTGTTTGGATAAAGAATGTTATGAAGAATGAAGACATTCAAATGAAGGGCTCCACGGTAAAACCATGAAAGTCCACCGGGACAAATTTTTCAGGAGAAGGAAAAAACCTTCTCAAAAATCGTCCATCCAAATTTTTCTTTTCATTTTTTAGACCTAATTTAACGCAAAACGTATGTTTAAATTTTCAAAATATATGCCAAGCCAAATAGAAGGCTGAAAAGTGAAAAAGTAGGTTTGAAAAATCGTTTCTTCAAAACAAAAAATTGATTTTCCAATACTCCAGTGTTATTTTTATATGAAATATCTTCTTTATTTATATTTTGTAACTGTTTGTGGAAAAAAATGTAATTAACAACAAAAAGATAATTTTTCTCGGTTTCATAACCTTCTCCGCTATTTCTTTTAAGTTTACGAACAGCTTTGGTGTCTCTAGAAGGCCCATGCACATTTTCTTCATCAGGCATGATCATTTTCCACTTTA
>WSXT02245156.1:0-15379 GCA_011762715.2 Neuroterus valhalla | reverse complement strand
GTCGCAAAATTAATCATTTCCCTTTCTCTACTTCGAATTCTTTTCCCGAATTCTTTCGCATTCCTTTTGATCATTTTGAATTCCGTTAGACAACTTTAGAAAATTAAAAACCCTGTTGAATCTTTCTGAATTTTATCAATTCATTTTGGGATTCTTTGAATTATTTTTTTGAATTTCTTTGAATTCCTTTGTATTTTCTCGAAATTCCTTTCAATCCCTTGGAGATTTTCAGAATTTCTTTGAATCCATATAGATTATTTTTGATTCCTCTGAATTCTATTAAATTGTTTTGAATTTCTTTGAATTCCTCTGTATCCATTGAAATTTTTTTATATTCAATCAGAATATTTCGATTTCTTTTGAATCGCACTGAATTATCTTTGATTCTTCCGAATTATCTTGAATTTCTTCGAATTTGTTTGAATCCATTGAAATTCTTTTTGATTGATTCAAATTATTTTTCTGATTTCTCGCGCGGTGCCATGAATTATTTTGAATTCCTTCAAATAACTCTGGATAATCCTGTTGAATCATTTTGATTCCTTTGAAATGATCAGGAATTTCTTCGCATTTTAACGAATTATTTTGAATTCCTCCGAATTATTCTGACTTCCTTCGAATCCTTATAATAACCTGGAGCCATGCAGACTTTTTGAATTCATTCAAATTAAATTTTATTTTTCTGAATTTCTGTAAATTATTATGGATTCATTTCAATTCTCGCAATGCATGTAATTTCTTTCAATTTAACTGAAATCTTTCGAATACTTCTGATTTCTTCCAAATCACACTGAATTCTTGTTGAATCTTTTGAATTATATCTAATTACTTCTTTTTTTTTTAATTCCTTCAAATAATTTTCGATTACTTCAAATCATTTCCCTGATTTCCTTTGCAACCCCATAAATCCTTTTCTAGTCTCTTACGAATCCTTCTGAATTTTTCCGAATTTTTTTGCAGTCTCCGAAATCCCCGTGAATTCTATCGAATTCTATGGATTTTCATTATTTTCATTTTCAATTCCTTCTAATATAACATGACGACGTGAAGATTTTTCGAATCCATTCAAATCATATTTAATTTGTTCGAATTGTTTCCAATTATATTTATCTTCTTGCGATGCTTCCAATTTATTCAATTATTCCGAAATCAGTAGAAATATCTTGAATTCTTCTGAATTATTTTGATTCCTGTCGAACCAAGCTAAATCATTTTCGATTCTTTCGGATTATCTTGAATTTCTTTCAATCATTTCGAATTCCTTTGAATTATTTTTCGGACTTCTTCTGCAATGGCTTGGATTATTTTAAAATTTCTCAGATCAACTTCAAACAGTTTTGATGAAGTTTTTGAATCAGGGGCGGACGCAGAAAAATATTTGGGCGGCAGGGGGGTTCAAAATGTATAGTGTAAAAAATGTCGAGGGTAACTCGCGCCTGTTTTTAAGTAATTAAAATTATTAAAAAAGGGGAAGGGAGATTTTGGAACAGATGGCTCATTGAAATAAATATTCCTAATTGGGGACAGAGAGGGCTAAGCGAATATTTTCCATTTGTCTACCTTCTCGAATTTCTCGCCTTTTGTAATCTTCATAATATTTATAAGCAGCTATATGCACTGAAATGAGGACCTAAGTAACGTGTGAAAGCAATCTCTCAACTTTTAAGTAAAAGTATTTTTTAATGTAAAGCGCGCACAGATATGTAAGAAAATATGTACCAAATAAACTTTCAAAAAATTGTAATTTTCTAGAATAAATAACCAAGAAGGGCCCATATTTGGAGTCGAAACGTCAGGTGGAAATATGAAGCTTCTTCATCATTTGCGGACCCCAAAGCCACAAACGGAAAAATACTATTATTATCAAGGAGGGTCGCAAAAAAGCCAGGAACAATCAATTTAAAAAATACACAGGAAAAACGAATGCTTTTAAAACTTCAAAACTCCACATTTTCTTCAAATTTAAACTAACTTAATATGGCTTTGGGTTTAATCATTTTGTCTAGTGGGTTTCTAGAAAGTTGACTGCACAATCAAGTTTATTCGTAGTTAATTAACTATGCATCCTAAGGAGTGCCAAATAGGTGAATATTTTCCCCCCTTTCTTCATCACCGTCACATTCTGCTTGACATAAGACGAAACAACTAATTTGATTCTTCTGAAACGTAAAAAAAAAAAAATTCAGAGCCTCCTTTCCGTATTTGGAATGATAAATGCTATTAATGGATGACATTGATTTAAATTTAACCAGTTTTGAAAGATGTTTACATTGGAATTTAACTTTTAGAAGAGATTGATTATAATTACGTCCAGAGTCAAAAATTTTTTATTTTGGAAATAACAGTACTATTAGGTTGATTAGAACTTAAAATACCCACGGTAAATGTCAAATAAGAAATGCTATCAAATTATACCTACAACATCAATCTTATTAATTAATTTCATCCTGCTATCATTTCTATTTATTTAATTCCTGGAAGAAAAAAGTCTTGAAACTGAATATTTTTTTATCAGTAAGTTATAGTAATAGATTAAATTCTATTAATCGAATCAGCAATTGCATTTAATATAAATTTATATTGAAAGAGATTATTTATTAAAGAAATTGCAGGAATATTTTGGAAATGCTATCATGATGTAAGTACAAAGGAAGTTTCATCGTTGTGACAGCTTTTAGAAAAATGATTTTCTCTCTGAAAAAGCACTCTTCAAAGTGTATCATTGCGGAATCATATTTTATTCAGGTATTCCCTAGGTTTTTCTCTTTCATTGAATTATTTATCAATTATTTATTCTAACTTTTGACAAAACATGGACCCTAAACTGGGGTTAAGCTGCGTATGCCGAAAAAGCAGTGCATCCTTGATTCTGCATTCCTCAATGCAATATTTGCTTTTTCCGAATAAATAATTTATGTAAACTGAATTTAAAAATTTTAATTTGGAATTTTTACTCAAATTTCATCTTAAAATAAACAGTTTTGCAACTAAAGATTCTGAAACTTCAAATACGAAATAGATTACATATAGATTTAACGAAAATGCAACTTCTAGCATTTCACAAAATTTTCAACGAATTTTCGCACATTCGATACCTTATTTTTAGTAGCTTTGAAACAAAGTTTGAATTGCAAAAATCAGTCTACTTTTGCGATTTTTGCTATTTTATTATCGTTTCGTGATATAAGTAAAAATGGGACGATTTTTGCGATTAAAGTTTTGTTGTACTGATAATTATGAATGGTTTTTGAATGTACATAAGCTGGTGGGAAATTGTGCAAAAATCGCTTTGTAAATGTGACATGGAAGACATGCGTCAACCATCCTAATATATTCTCACATACTTGCATTGGCATAATAAACCGGTTCAAATTTCAACGACCCTTGCTTATTACTGATTCATTTGAAGAGATATATGACACCTGTTGAAATTTTTACGAGCATGGTTCACGACACATAGATTCTACGAGAATGCAACTTCTTGCATCTCGGAAAATTTTCAACAAATTTTCACTCGTTTGATACCTTATTGTTATTCCCTTTACAACAAAAAAATTGTCCGGTAAATGTAACATGAAAGAGAAGCGACCTCGATCTCATTGGGGTTTAGAGACCCTAGGGAGGGATGTATGACACCCGTTGACATTTTTACGAGCATCCTTCACGGCCTATTGATTTTACGAGAATGAAACTTCTTGCATTTCGCAAAATTTTCAAACAATTTTCACACATTTGATGAATTATTGTTATTAGTTTTGCAACAAAGTTTGAATCGAGAAACTCCGTTTACTTTTGCGATTTTTGTAATTTTTTTATTATCGTTTTGAATAGAAGTAAAAAGAAAAGTAAACGTGTCCAAGCGACACGTTTACTTTTTATTTTGTTTATATATTGAACTATGAATAATTTTCAATTTCTTATGTTATTGGAAACAAGGCTTAAGATCCCTTGTTAAAATAGAATCAATAAAACTGCATTATTTCGACGAAACTAAGTACGCCAGACGAACCTAAACTAAAATATTTTGAACAATTTCCGAAAATTTTAGGAAAATATATTCATTTTCCTGATTACAAAGCTGCCAAGTATGATAATAATTAGCTTGATTGTACTATTTTCATTAGAAATAATATTATCGTTTTGTTGCCCACTGTTTGTTTTACATTTTCCTAAAAAGTTGATTAGGCATGATTCGATGTCAGGGGAAAACTTGGCGAATTTATTTAAGAGACGGCACGTCATTTTGAAGATAAATGACTGTTAATCTAAGTTCAATGAATTTAAACAAAATATAGATTCAGCACGCACAATGATATGTCGAGGACGATTTTTGTAATGCATTGCAATACTTATTGCACCGAAGGGGGCTTTATTTTGAATTCTTGTGTTTTCCCTGTTCTTCATTCAATTTAATGTAGCTGTAAATACCGGTCTATCAATTACTTTTGATTACAGCAAATTTTGTGTTCCAGTGATTTTAATTATTCTTCCATAAATACAATTTTTTGTCTCCTTTATCAGGAAATAATACAAGAGCTAGAAAAAAGTATGTCCTCAATAGAAATACCTTTCATTTTGCTCTCCATATATTTGCATATGATACTTTGGACCTACCAAGTGACAACATCATAATTATAATTTGTAATGAAGAATTATATAGTGCTAGAAAAAAGTAAACGAGGGCAAGGGTAGCGTGATGTTCGTCATTTTATCTTCCTGTGTCATTGGTGAATCTCAATTAGACAAAAAATGGAATATTATTAGATTGCACAGAATTACGTAAATAATTGCTATTTACTGTTAATCCTTTCAGATGCTCACAATATCCTGAAAAAACAGCCGGTTTGAAAAAGAAAATTATATAAATGAAAATTCAATGTCGTACTGAACACGTTGATTTCCTGAATAATAATATTTTCTTAAATGAGCAGCTGGAGATCATTACTTCTGATGTCGATTTGAAATATGTGTAACGAATTACATAACTTTTGATATCTTTATGCACGAGTGTCTCTAATACCCTCAATATTGTTGCCTCCAAGAAATTATGTTTCGTTATTCGAAGAAGTTGAATAATAATAATAATAATTAATATTATTATTGTTGAATAATAATCATTTTTGATACTGATCACCGAGAGATAGTTTCTAAATATTGTATTTACTTTTGCTTTTCTAGAGTATCAAAATTGAGGCTTTAATTGAAGATTTGATTTCGCTTAAAAAATGACTAAATTACACTAATAGTGTTATTTACATGACATGTCGCAAAGAAAAAAACGTTAAGAATCTCGTCTTAAACAACATTCCAGACAACGACGCTTCTTTCCAAGATCAGGTTTCCACAAGTCTCGTGCAAGTTTCGATTTTCTCTTCACGTGCTCCAAAGAAAAATGAATACCCATGCAAAATTTCACCCCAATTCACTGCCCCGCATTGTACTATAATTCGGGGAAAGAGTTAAACGATACGTTGCGAAGCCTTCGTCAAGTCACAGGTCACGTTGAAATGAGTGAAACTGAATTTTCCCTCTTTGCAGTCCATTTTAAAATAATATTTCATGTTTCAAGTCCACTTAGGTTAGAGCAATCTGTTTAGCAGAGTTCTTTCTGATCGGCTTGTTTAATTCTTGTCACTGAACCACTCCATACGCACACTGAGAAAAGTTAATGGCTACCTCAGTCACTAAATGCCACGAGACTTGAAAACTTTCTCGTCTACTCGGGTACATCATTTTTCAAAGATATTCTCAGGATGTTAGTTTACGAGGTAAAATATTTGATGCAAGATTCTGAAGCTTGTGAGTAGAGTTAGAGACAAAGTTCAAACTGACATATTTTATTTTAAGTATGAAATATGAATATAAAGAGAGTCTGTTATGAGAGAATATGAGAAAAATTATCATATTTTGTTGATGAACTGTCACTCGTTTTCCGTGAATTTTAGTAAACAATTATGGATATTTACTGTCGTTATTTGAAAACTATATTACGTAAGATCTCTTTCCAAACAATTTTTTGATATGCTGATGTTCTGCTATTGTAACCATGCCTTAGTCTATGCATAGACTAAGAAAAAATAGATTTGAATACTTTATCTCTGTATTACTTTATTTTACTATAAATAAGCGAATTGGAAGAATTTCATAAATTGTTGAAGCACAATCGACATCTTTTATCTTAGTCATCTTTCAATCTCTATTTTAACTTCTCATATGGTCCAGCAAAGCACAAGGCACAAAATTTCACTCGTTTCGGCGTGACCTGAAGGACGAAGAACACAAAGTGATCCAGCAGGACATTGCTCACGAATTCACGATTGGATGATCCTTAATTATGCTAATCCTTATTTAAATAAACACCACTCGACGGGGTTGTCTCGTGAGATAATTGATGCGCGAAGAATTTTTTTTTTTTTTGATGGCACCGGAAGTGGTTATCCTTCAAGGGTAGTCGATGATTCGGGGTTGTTAACTCACCACACACAGATATCCTTCACTTGAAACTTAAACTCGGACTTAAAGTCTTAAGGGAGCTCGCGCAGCTCCTGCTCCTCGGCTTTCTGTGACTGTCTGTGTGGCTGCGCTTAGTGAGCGGCTTTTATTAGCAGGTGGAGCCTCTCGCCACCTCCATAGTACACTTAAATCTGTCTCGATCCTCCGCGAAGAAGGGAGTCTTCATCCGATGTCTTGATGAAACCGTTGAGAATAATCACCATGCCCATGAGGGCTAAGGTCAAGACCTCGTGCGATTCTCCCTGACGGTAGTTAACGAGTGCCTACAAGACTTCCGCATCCGAAGACTTTAATGCCTGTCTTTATTCACATTATCCACCAAGAAAATAGGTTAGTTGTTCGGAAACTAGTTTGCAATTTTTGCTTGGGTGGATTCAGACTTCGATCTTTGAGGGGTGAGATGATAGTCAACAAAAAGGAGAAGATAGATTTTAGAGAAAAGAAGAGTGAATATTATAGGGGTGAGTGGGGAGTTGTGAGCCGGGTTTTGTTTTCGAGGTATATCTTCCATAAAAATCGATGGATTGTAATTTTTTTAAGTTGAATTTTCTAGAGGACATCTAAATACAACTACTGGACAGAAGAATTTGAAAGAAACCACCGTCGTCTTTGAAATATTGCATATCGGCTAAAAGTGACAAAATCGGCATTCGGAATTTTGGTGAAGAGTTGTGAGCCATGTAGAAAAAGGGCAGAAAGCAGCATATTTTTATAATTTATGTTTATTAAAGAAGTAGGAAATAAAATTTAAGATAAATTTGATGTAACTAAAAGATTAAAAAAAATTAATCAGATTCTCAATTAACAAAGATGTATCACCATGTCGTCATGTTGGCACCCTTCAAGTGCACAGCACGTCGCACATGTTACAATGTATTGCGTTATTTCTATTTAATTTTTGCGGCATTGTGCCCAAACAGATGGCGCAGAAGTCTTCATCAACTCCCTTCAACTCCCTACAACTGGTGGCTCATAACTCCCCATATCAGACTTTTTCAGAATGAAAGCATCGCTATCGACGCACTGAACAATTCTAAAAATTTTGTTTTTTGTGTAAAGAGCCAGCCTAAGGAATGTTTTGTATAAACTTTCCTCTAGAGTTGTCTGCAAAACGGGCCTCAAAATACTACAAACACAAGTATCAAAACAATTTTTCGGTGCGATTCAACAATGAGTGATTCAAATGAAGGCCAAGAACGCCTGCAGATGCGATGAGTGTCCACTGAGAAGTTAACTTAGGTCAAAAGAAACACTCGACAATACAAACAACATACCTAGCAATCACAGCATGGCAGAAATCGAAATGGCTCACAAGTCCCTCCGGCTCACAACTCCCCACTCTCCCCTACTTAATGAAGTACAGAAAAAAGAGATCAGAAATTTTGTTTCAAGTAATATTCAAGTAGATGAAGTTGGATTGGAGCAGAAAGAGATACAATATAGTCGACAAGGTAATCATACCTTATTTTTTGGTGAACCCAGAGCCGAATGTGAGAATTTGCCACCCCTGGGCAGAAATTAAAAATACCACCTTTTTCCTCGAACTGACCATGGAAACCGAAGCAATTTATTTAATATTTCATCACGGTGATTTATTTATTTTCTGAATTTATTCTCTAGAAAAAGATTTTAATTCTCAGAGACCCTATTTTCATCATTTTTCTTCCATATTTCCATTTTTTTTCTTCATTTTTTTCGGTCCAAAATTTGACACCTGCGGAAATATGCCACCTTGGGTCAGTACCAATGTTGCCCCATAGGTAAATCGACGCCTGGGTGGACCATAATTACGTGAAGTGATTTTTGTTGTAGATTAATTTTACCCTGATTTTGGAGTAAAGCTTACCCCCATGGAAACGAAATGCTTGTCAATCAGGATCCAACATGAGCTTCCCAAGAGCTAACCCAGGACCTCGCGTTATTCAGATAAATGCTCTGTAGGGTGGTCCAAATATTTTTTTTTCTTTCGAATTTTTATGCTAAACGCCCGGAAATTTGATCGAATCCACAAGAAAAATATTTAGAGGTGGCGCAAGCCCCTTGAAGTTTACCACGTATTTCCCATAAGAAAAAAACACAATTTTGTAAATTTTATTCAGAATTCTCAATATTAGGCGAATCGAGTTCCGATTCACAATTTCTCTTCAAAATTAGTCACAGAATGCGAATAAAATATTGCCTTGCAAATATCACCCCCATAAGTCTATTTTATAGGGTCCCAAAAACTCTATTAGTGAAAAAATGGGTTTTTCGTGTTTTTGGCGCTAATTATGATTTTTTTGCGGTTTTTTTAACACAGATCGCTTCAAATACATGAAATAACACTTCATACTGATAATTAGATGTTTATTTGAATTGTTTAAGCAATTTATTATTGTTCTTATCAACTTTATCTCAGAAAAGGGCTATGAAGTCAAGGTTTTCTCTGAATTTCTCAACTTATTGTCAACGTTTCAGTCAAAGTGAGGTGATAATCAATTGAAGTTAACAAAAATAATTGTTTAAACAATTTGCTATTAATTATGACAATATTCCCTTAGAATAATTCTACGAATTTCCGGTTTTTTCTGGAATTTTCATTTTTTTGTACATTTTTCACTTGAAGTAAGTGATCATTTGATATATTCTATCAGAAATAATTGTTTAAACGAATTCTAAATATTTATAGCTATCTCCTTCAAGATAAATACTTCAAAGTTGTGGTTTTTTGCCTGAAGTTTTGAACTTTTCATCACTTTTCAATTAGATGAGAGTTATAATTAATTCATGTTAAAAATAATTGTTTAAACAATTTATCAACATTGCTAATAATATTTCCTTTGCTAAATGATAGAAACTTGCGGTTTTTTCTGAAATTTTTAACTTTTTGTCCACTTTCAACTTGAAGTGAGTTAATGTTCAATTCACTTGAACAAAACTGATTGTTTAAACAAATTATTATTGTTCATGACTATCTTCTCTTAGATTACTGCTAAAAAGCTGCGGTTTTTCTCAACTCTTAAGCTTTTTGTCCACTCTTCATTTAATGAGGTAATAATTAATGCGAGTTAACAAAAATGCTTATTTAAACAATTTATTATTGTATACAACCATTTCCTCTGAGATAAGTGCTAGAAAGTTGTGGTTTTTTCTGAAATGTTTAACTTTGCACTGAATGGAATTTGAATAAGATTCAATTAGTTTGAATCAGATTAAATCGATTTGATTGCTGGTTAAATTAGATTGTTTTTTGATTAAAATAGAATTTTTTTTTTGTAATATCAACCATTATATTTTTGAATAAAAATTTATATTTTTAGGTCGGAAATTCAACTCTTTGGTTGAAAGTTGAACTTCTTTCTTAAAAATTCGATTTTTGTGTTGGAGATCCATAATTTTAGTAGAAAATTCGGAATATAAATATTACTGAATGAATTCAACTTTTTTGTTTCAATTGATTTTTTTTAACACTCGGAAGAGAACAAAAATAATTTATCTAAAGCAATGCAATACTATTTGAAATATGATTTTCTCCAATGTTTATTTATTATTTGTTTACAGCTTAAAAGGTAAAGCAAAGTTAAACATTTCAGAAAAAAACTGCAACTTTTTAGTACTAATCCAAGAGAATAAAGCCATAACTGGACATAAGCATTATTAATAATTTGTTTTAACGATTGCTTTTGTTGAATTAAATCAAATAATAATATTATTATTATTACTTCAATCTAATTGAAAATTGATAAAAAGTTAAAAATTTCAGGAAGAATGGTAACTATGTAGTATTATTCTAGAAGAAGTTAGCTGTAAAAATTTATAATTTGTTTAGACAATTATTTTTTCTAAATTATATTGAATAATTACTTACTCTCTGTGAAGAGTGGACCAAAAGTTGAAAATTTCAGAAAAAACTGCAACAGTGTAGCATTTTTGTAAGAGAATATTGTTATAATTATTATCAAATTGTTTAAACAATTCTTTTTGTTAATTTTGATTGATTATTACCTAACTTAACTGAAACGTATAAACTATAGTGAAAAATTCAGAGAAAACCTTGA
The DNA here is from genome assembly GCA_011762715.2 of Neuroterus valhalla. Lineage (NCBI taxonomy): Eukaryota > Metazoa > Arthropoda > Insecta > Hymenoptera > Cynipidae > Neuroterus > Neuroterus valhalla. Next base: position 4,829 of record WSXT02245156.1, on the reverse strand, counting down.
CTTTCTAACCCTTTTCTAAGAGAAAGTTGCTAGAAACAATAATAAATTATTTAAATAGTATAAATAAACTTCTAACTATTAGTATAAAGTAGTGTTTCATCCATTTAAAGCAATCTGCGCTAAAAAAAAAGCAAAAAAATCATAATTAGCGCCAAAAACTTGGAAAACCCATTCTTTCACTTATGGGGTTGTTTTGGGACCTTACAAAACAGACTTTTGGGGGTGACATTTAAAAAGTAATATTTTATTCGCATTTTTTGTCTCATTGTAAAGAGAAATGGTGAATTTCGAACTCGATTGACCTAATATTGAGAATTCTTAACCAAATTTACAAAAACGTCTATTCTTCTTATGAGCAATACGTGGTAAACTTCATTATGTCCTTATAATTTTTAGGAATATTTTGAAAACTATACATGTAATGTCAATATTGATACAAAATTGCTCCGAATAAAACTTACGTTTTTCCTTTTAAACAACTTCCTGAACTGCATGATACATGATGAGAAAAATTATGCATGGTTTCGCAACTATGTATAATTTTTCCCCCTGGTTTATCACATTGCTTGTAACCTTTTAGGCACACGCAGAAAAATGTTCGAATCAAACTAACATTCCCTTTACCCTATATCAGCGATAGAATCTGTTTGATTCAAATGAAATTTGTTCAAGTTAAACAACGCGTGTTTCAATGAAGTAAAATCTGTTTGAATCAAACACATAATTCATTTGAATCGGAATCAGAAATGCTTGACATTATTTTTGCTTTCATAATTGCATATTTCATTAAGATATATTTACGTAGCGGGTTCTCTCTTATGGATTGTCATTTCATCCAGAATTTTCCTACATCGTCTGGATGAAGTCGTAAGAAGAAGCTTCTTCCTTTCTGAAAATCATTCTTGTTTCCCGGGCGTAAAATCAGAGACTATTTTCGGTTTCGAAATTGTTTAATTTTTACAAAACCTAAAATTTCTCTTTTTCGATTTGCATCAACAATAATGGAGTGAAAAGTTAACCATTTTATGATATAATCTATTTTCTATAGAACTCGTCTCTCTTGGAAGTTATTTCAATAATTGCTGTTAATGAAATTATCCGGAAAGATTCTTTGAATATTCCCACTTTGATTTTGATCCTCTGAAAATTATCATTATTGCTATAAATTTCAAGAAATTTTGATTTCCACATGATGAAGCCGATTCGAAGATTTGATAAAAATTAAAATTTCAAAGAAGTTTTACTGTGTAAATATTTGGGAGTTTTCAGAAAACTTTACTGTGTATCTTTATATACATTTGCCAAATATAATAAATTTTAGATGATTCAAAATTTACAATAAGATGGAGTCAAAATCCATTGGACAAAGTACAAAGATAAAAGACTGCAGGAAAAAAACAAGGTTCTAAATATGGAAGAAAAAATGGAACTTCAACCAAATGAGAAATAAATCGCTATAGTGTAATTTTAATACTCGATTTTTTCTGTGTAGTATTTAGTCGATTCCACTACTTCTTGGACGACTGTAAAATCCCGAAAAGAAATTTCCGTCACTGCACCATTCTCGGAAACAAAAATTAGAAACGAAAAATTCCAGAAATCAGGAAGTTGGCAATGACTTAAAATTTCCCAATTCGGAAATCCCCGAATATTCCAATTCATAACTCTTCATAGTAGGTATAGTCAATCTGTCAAATTTTGTGGAAAAAAATACCATGAAACATTTTTTTGCGGAAATCGCTAAAGAGCATTCCAAAAGCCTAACGTGAAAAATGCGGGATCCTTCAGGGAAGGGTTTTTGAGAAAACTCAAGAAATTTTTGGATTTGATATATCAAGAAAATGGTAGGTTTTGGGGAAAATTTGTGAGAAATAAAAATTTTTAGGACAATATTTTCTACAATTTTTTTTATTGTGTCCACATGCTGCGATGAAAATTTCAATTAATAGATGGCGCTCAACTACCAAAAAAAGTTTTTTCTCGCTTTTTGGCACAGAAAAAAAATTGTATCGCAAAACTGTCCATAAAAAAGTCGTTCGACTCAAAAAAACCTACATAATTTATACAAAACTTTTCTTGTTTGACTTACCGTTCATGAGTTATAACGTGACAAACAAGTCACCGTAGATTTCCCATTGTTTCCGACAAGGGCGACGTTATTGTGGGTACATAATAAATTCTTTTTTCACACTGAATCAAAAATTTTTTTTTTATGTAGGACTTTCAAATAATTACTAATTATGACAAATTTTTGTTATGAAATTATATTTATTATTATTATTTTTTTTTCTAAAACCATGCTGATTTCAGTATCGAACGTGATCTAAGGTTTTTTAAATTTTGTATCAAACGAGCTGTACAAAAGTGAACTAATAATTATTGTTGGGCGTGCAACATGGAAAAAACGTGTGAGTGTTTATTATTTCATAGAATCTTGGCTTGGTAAAAAGAAAAAAGGCTTCGTCCATGCCAATTTGTATTGTATTACAAAACCAAGCAGTAATTTGACAACATCAATTTTGTAGACTTTTTTTAGACGAACAACTTTCTCATTGACAGTCTTGCGATAAAAAATTTTTTCTTTGACAAAAAGTGAGAAAACGTTTTTTTTTTTACTTTAGCGCCATCTTTCAATTGCACTTCTCATCGCAACATGTCAACTCAATAATAAAAGTTGTAGCAAACATTGCCCACAACATTTTTTGTCGTTACAAATTTTCCCAAAAACCAACCATTCCCGAGATATATCAAATCCAAAAACTTTTTGAGTTTTCTTAAAAACCCGCTCCCGAACGATCCCGTATTTTCCAGGTTGAGCTTTTTGAATGCTCTTCTAGCGATTTCCGCAAAAAAAGTTTTATGGTATTTTTTCCAAAAACGGCATTTTTGTGACAGATTGACTGCAATATTATCATAATACCGAATTGGGGAATGCCGGATAATAGCAAATTCCCAAAATTCAATTGCCGGAAATATTGAAAATCTGACGTTTTAGAATTGCTTAAACAAGGGAATTACCGAACGCAATTACTGTGAAAATGGTTTAATATTAAGATAAAGGAATAAATAGTCTTATTTAATGGACATATTCATATATTTCGTTCATGATTTTCATGAAAGGCATCGTAAATTCGTTAATTTTAGCGTAAAAATGAAACTCGAGGCATTCCATGAATATATTTGTAAAAACAAAGAGCATACTAACATATGTTTTCCACAAATGGTTAAAATCTGGGACAAATAATTCTCATTTGATAAAAAAACATTGAGTACAAGGAGAATTATATTTTCCGAGTTTATTTGACACCGATTTTTCCCGCATGTGTTTAAAAAGGTGTCAGCGCAATATTTCCCACATTATGAATCCTCATCATGAAGATCGGAAACTGTGTGAGGTTTCATTCTGCGTTTGAAAACATTCACTTAAGAATAATGTACTATTATTACTGATTATCTGTATACAGCAACGATAAAATATTACAATTAACTATTTCAGACAATTAGAAGGAATAAGTTATCTTATATGTAGAGAGTAATATCACGTAGAATATTTATCATACCATCATATTATTGTAAACGAATTATTATTGGTTAAGTTGCACACTGAGGGGGTCACAGTCTCCTGCAGGATTCTGTTAGAAATTTCTACGTAACTGACCAAACAAGAACTAGTCAAGTTATAAACAAAATAACTTAGTTTCATCAGTTTGTCAAAAAAGCAAATAAATTATTCACTTGAAAGTAAATTGGTGAATAATAAAAATTGTGTTATGAGTACTAAAGTTAAAATTTCCATGCATACTGATCATTAAATCTACTTCGGGAAGATTCCAACAAAGACGATATTTAATCCGATATCGATATCGGATATCGGAACGATAAAGATTGATTCCCCACCAAACAGTTGCATTTTCAACAAGAAAAGTTGCAAGTTTATTCAATCGGATTCATTTGGAATTGAAATTTATTCAATCTCATAGATTTGTGATTGGAAATTCTACAATTTTCGAAATTCACAAATGAGCATTTGTTATTTTGGAATTTTCACTAATGTAAATGATGTAGTTTTGGATGCTTTTTCTAAAATCATTTTATTTTTAGGATTCAAAATTGTGTCTATCCAATTTCATAGATGATCAATTGATTATTTTCGAATTTTTGAGATTACAATTTAAGCTCTATTATTTTAGAATCTTTATTGTCTGAAATGATGTATTTTAGATTATTTTTTCTTGAATAAGTCAATTTTGAAGATTTGAAATTCAAATTTATTCAATCGGATACATTTGGAGGTAAAGTTTATCCAATTTCATAGAATTGTAATTGAAAATTCTTCAATTTTCGAAATTCACATATGAGCATTCGTTATTTTGGATTTTTTACTAATATAAATTATGTAGTTTTGAATCCTTCTTTTAAACCGTTTCATTTTTAGGATTCAAAATTGTGGTTTTTTCAATCTCATAGATGATCAATTGAATATTTTTGGATTTCCGAGATTACAATTTAAACTCTATTATTTTAGAATCTGTATTTTTTGAAATGATGTATTTTAGATTATTTTTTCTTGAATACGTCAATTTTGAAGATTTGAAATTCAAATTTATTCAATCGGATACATTTGGAGTTAATGTTTATTCAATTTCATAGATTTTTAATTGAAAATTCTTCAATTTTCGAAATTCACATATGAGCATTTGTTATTTTCGATTTTTTACTAATATAAATGATGTGGTTTTGAATGCTTTTTTAAACCGTTTCATTTTTAGGATTCAAAATTGTGGTTTATTCAATTTCATAGATGATCAATTGAATATTTTCGAATTTTT
>WSXT02245134.1:0-15381 GCA_011762715.2 Neuroterus valhalla | reverse complement strand
CAAAACATAAGAGTTTTTAACTAGATTAATGTTCGACCAAAATGAACAATGTTTGTCTGTATAACTTGGATTGTTAAACGAAAAGAAGAATTTTTAGAGAAGAATATTAACTTTGGAAGAAAAAGGTAGTTTTAAATATGTAAAGTTTCAACGAAACAATTGAATTTTCTATTCAAAAAGACAGTTCTCATCGAAATGTCGAATTTTGAACTATAAAAGATCAATCTTCCACTAAAAATAAAACAGTTAAATTTTCAGTTTAAGTAATTGATTTTCAACCAATCTGATGAATTTTCAGGTATAATGATGAATCTTCAAATGAATAGATGCAATTTAAGCAAAAAGATGAGTTTTTGAGCATAAAGATTAATTTTCCACACAAAAAAAGCAAATTTTCCACGAAGTACATGAATTCTCAAAGAAATACTTCAATTTTCAAATTCAAAAATCAATGTTCAACTAAATACTTGAATTTTATCAAAAAAGATTAATTGATATTTGACATAGTAGTTACAATTTGAACTTGAGGTAAATGTTGAATCAAAATACTGCAACTTTAACCTAAAAATTTATCTCTCAACAAACAAGTTCAAATGTTAAACAAGTTGTTGATTTTTTAACTAAAAAGGATGAATTTGCAATGAACAATGCAAACAAGTTTTCTTTCATTATGAAATATTTCTTCTTCGGAATACTACTTCTACTCTGAAGATTGCTTCAAAAAATTTTCTTTTCCAACTCAAAATTATCATCTTCCTCGAAAATTTACAGTTCCAAGTAAGAATCACACTTTTCCTATATTTCTTTTTGAATACCAGGAATAACCTAACGTAACAATTCCTTCAGAAAATTTACTGAATCAAATAAAAATTAGAATACACTTGGAAAATTCCCCGTTACGAACCAGAATCATAATTCTTCTTGAAAAAATCCCGTTCCAAGACAAAATTGTAATTCCTTTGGAATATTTCTCGGTCCGAGGCAGAATTATACTTATTTTCAAAAATTTCTTGTTCCAGGTCTAAAAATTAATTCTTAAATTTTTCGAAAATAACCCTTTCTAAGTCAAAATTACAATTCTTCTGGAAAACTGACTGTTCCAAATCAAAATTATAACGCTTTTCGAAAAATCCCCCGTTTCCAAATCTAAATTACAGTTATTCTTGAATATTTCCTGTTTCTAATTGGAATCGAAATTGCTTTTGATAATTTTCCGTTTTAAGTCAAATTTGTAATTTGCCTAGAAAATACAGTGTTCTAAGTGGGAATTCACTGGTTCCAGCTCTGATTTAATTCATAATTCATTTTGGAAAATTCCCCGTTCCAAGTCAGACTTGAAATCGTTTTTGGAAATTTCTCGTTTCAAATCAGGAATAATTCATCATTCGTTTCGAAAAATTTAATGTTCCAATTCGAAACTGTAATTTTTTCGAAAAATGCACTGTTCCAAATTCAAAATTATAATTCTTTTCGAAAATTCCCTGCTCCCAATTAGAATCAAAATCGTTTTCGTAAATTTCCCGTTTAAAGTGAAAATTACAGTTTTTCTGGAAAATTTACTGTTCCAAGTAAAAAGTTATAGTCCTCCTTGGAAAAATTCCTCTTCCAAGTCAGAATTATAATTCTTTTGGAAAATTACTGGTTCCAAATCAGAATTAATCCATTATTATTTAAAGAACTCCCAATTCCACGTCAGGATCATAGTTCCGCGAAAAAAATCCCCATTCCCAGTCAGAATTGTAATTATTTTGGAAAATTCACTGCCCCAAATCATGTTCATAAAAATTTCCCTCCCCACGTCAGGATTAAAATTTTCTCGAAAAATCCCTTGCTTGAAACCTGGATTATAAATTTTTTCCGCAAATCTCCTATTCCAAATCATGATTAGAATTTTTATATTTCCATTTCCAAAAAAAAACTTTGCTTCTTTGATTATATATTATATAAATACTAATCAAATATCAAAACTGTTTTAAATTTCACTATAGTTCAATGGATTGCAAAATTCCAATCACTGAATCAAATCCCTGGTCATATCCCGGTAAACAAAATTTCTGGCAAATTGATCCATTTGATTTTTATTTCAATTATATTCCAGAAGTTTAGATATTGAAACAGGTATATTTCAAAAAGAAACTGAAATACTTACAACAATTTTTGCGAGAATACTTTCTTCGTCAAATTCCATCGCCATTACTGCTTTATCGGTCTGAATATCTGCAACAGCATCTCCGGGTTGAATTGGATCTCCTTCTTTTTTTAGCCATTTGACAATTGTTCCCGTCTCCATCGTGGGAGAAAGCGAGGGCATCGTCAGTTCCTTGCCCTTTACTAAAAATCAATTTTTTTTTTCACCATAATCTACATTTATAATGAATATTTATTACCGGCTTCGTATTTTGAATATCTTCAAAAATTTGACAACTAGAATTAAATAAACACAAAAGGCAACTCTAAATATCCTCACAACTCATCAACATTCATATTACAAAATCAATTTCAAAAGTAAGAAAAAAGTTATTTCAAAATAAAAAAAAATCATAAACTCTAACCTCTGAAGAAGACCGATTCAATAAACCTAAAATTTATAATCTAAGAACTCTATTCTTCCGAATACGTGAATTATTTCAAAAAATTAACTATAATCCTAAAAATATATCAAATTTATGAACTCTAAATATCTTTGACAGTTCAACTTTTTAATCATTGTTCGGTTGCATAACCAAAAAGAGAGCTCGGATTCAAAGAATCTCATAAAATAGCCTCAATTCTGCGAGAAACAAAGGAGAAAGAAATCAGAATCCTAGAATCTAACTTATACTTTTCGGTAGATTAAAAGAAAAATTATATCGACATATTTTAAGCGAAGTGTTTGAAACCTAACCTTACTTTTTTCGGAAACTGGAAATAACCGAATAGGCTCCTATTCTGAATAAATGACTTACCATCGAGAATCCAACTCGTGTGAAAACATAATCTCTGGTATTTCGCAGGTAGGAAAATTCGCGGCACTACCTGATTCACGTGTCTGAATGAAAACAGACCGATTTTACATCTAACCATCTGCGCCATTTTTGACGTCCATCCAAAAGCGAGACCAGTTAGCAGACGCGAAATCATCCGACCTGCATCCGACAATAATCCGACGACCTCGTGGTGACCTCTACGTCAAGGTCATTGTAGATTTGATCAATTTTTTTTTTTATTCATCAATCCAGTTGTTAGTTTAGCGAAAATTTTATAAAAGTAGCCAATAAGTACCTTGTTCCCTTCAACAATAATTAGAATAATGAAAACTGTAATTAGAAAATGAGTATTCTGCGATTCAAATCGCACTTCAGAGCAGAACTTTTCGAAAACAGAGATGCATTTCGAAAGGATTGGATTTTCCCGCCTCATATTTTATAACCGATTTAAATTTTGTCTGTGACTATTTCTCCTGTGAACGGGATGAGGGAAAGCAGTGATTTATTGGGGACTTGGGAAAAGGGGGTCATAGGACATTACATCGTTTAACTTCAAAATTCTTAAATTTCATATTTGAGAAATGCTCACATCGTTGGATCGGCTATTAACCACGAATTTTCGTGATCAATAGACATAGCCTTAACATAACCTCTCCGAGAAAAAGCGAATATTCAGTTATTAAACATTCAATTTTCTCGAATTTCCAACAGTTGAAAATTTAAAAAAAAAAGGAAATTTTGAGGGAAACTTTTTTTTCTTTTTTTTAATACTCAATTGTTGAAGATACTACGGTAAAAAAGACTGTCAAGATTTCAATTTTTTATAATTTTCAACAGTTGAAAATTTGAAGAAGAAAAAGGATGGTCAAAATTGAATCAACTCCAATTTTCAACATTTGAAAATTAAAGAAAGAACCGAATCTCGAAATGAACTGAAAATCGGATTTTAAACTGTTGAAAACTGTAGAAAATTGAGAATTCAAGTTTTGGAAGGCGAATTTCTTAGAGTTGAAAATTCAATATTCATTGGAAATTCGGTTATTTCCTGAATTCCGAACTGTACACAATTGAAGTAACTAAAAAATAAATTATCAATTTCTGAATTTCCTTTAGTTTTGAAGAGTTAAAAATTAGAAAAGCGAATTTTAAAGAGAAAATAATTTTCAACAGTTGAATATTTAATTGCTGAAGATAGAAATTGCTCATGATAGAAATGTTGAATTTTTGAAAGAAAATCAATTTCTAATTGTTGGAGATTCAACTTCAGGATATTATAACATTAAATGTAGTTTATCGTCTGCTCATGCTCCTCCTAAATACTTGGTTCGGTATCTTATTTTCCAAAAAAGTTATATCTATGGTTCAGAACAAAATTTTGTGCAGCGGAAAGAAGGTCGATAATGTAGGCGAAATTTCAGAATATGAATAAGGAAGATTTAAAGGCAATTCTTTAACTTTAAAATGATCTCAAAAAAATTTTGGGAAATATTCGAATTATTTTGAAAGATATAAAAAAGATTAGGAAGTTTCTTAGGGATAAAAAAATTATTTCAAATTTGTAGTTTTCAACAAGCTGCAAGCAAATGTATATTTTTGAAAAATTCTAAGAAAACTCAAAACTTTTCAGAGAATCCGATAAGGTTTCAACGAAAAAAAAATTCTTAAGATTCATAGGATAATTTATCAGGATTTTTTTGGTTAAGAAATCATCTTTGAACGGATATTTAAAAGTACTCACAAAATTTTTTTCAAATGTTCGAAAATTGAAAAGCTTCTTAAAAAATTTGCAAGATTTCAAGAGAATGCAAAATTTGTTCCAAGATTCCTGGGGGAAATTCTTGATGATTTTTTATTCGAGAAAATTAATTTCGAGAAAACATTTGAAAAAATTTTCGAAAATTGTATAAGATGTTAAAAATTCACAAAGAATAAAATCTAAGGGATATAAGCCAAGTTTTTCAATTTTGCAGTATTTTGATGCAAGATCCTGATAAATTAGAAAATGTGTCTTAAAGTTAAAGTCTTTCAGATTCTTTTTCGACATATTTTGAAATTTTCGAAATTTCGAAAGAAATATAGATTATCAATTGAGACTGAATAAGGTTTCTTTCTAACATTAAGTTATTGGCACAATTGAACATAAGAAGTAATGTTGCAAAATAAGGGGACTTCAAAATTCAAAAAATGGCCTTAAAATCTCTCTGAATCTCTTCCTCTAGCTCGAGATCGCACATAAAGTGTTTTAAAAGCTTTGACATTTTTTTTTAAATTCGTTTTCCAACATTTTTCATTTTATCATGAATCTAATAAAAGGTTTACTCTCTTTTCTAACGTTTCAAGATTCCAAGGAAGATTTTTTTTCGGAATCTTCAAAAATGTACATTTAGTTTTGAATTTTTTCTAAATTTCTTCAGGTCGTAGATCATTTTTAAATATTTTTGAAACTCTTAAATATATCTTCAGCTCTTCTTCAATGCTTCCAAATATCTGCTAGAATAATTAAATTTTTTCCTTCCTTTTATATTCTGAAAAATTTTAAAATTCGTTTGAAGATATTCCAGATTCTTTTTCGACATATTTTTAAATATTTGAAATGCAAATAGTAATACCTAAATTATTAAAAATTTTTCAAGAAATCTTATTGTCGGTACCAGTTTTTAGTATGATGCCGACAATTTTTCTATCAAAAAGTGAGAAAAAAATTATTCAATTATAGTTTAGTAGCGAAATGAAAAGATGAAAATTATTTCCCAATATTAAAGAATCATTTGGGTATAAATAAAATTTTCTTCATCATTCATGTTTAGAAACACTCAGAAAAAATTTGTATTATTATATGAAATTATTGTTTGGAAATTTGGATCCTTTCTTCATTTTTAAAACATGTTATCAAAAAGTTCAAGATATTTGAAATGATTTCTTAAATCAACGAATAAGCATCAGGAAGATTTTAGGTTTTAGGGCCATTTTGTTATTTTGTAGGATTTTTTTTGTATTCTAGGATAAATTTCAGTCATTTCAAGAGATATCTAAATGGTTTACAAATTTCGAGTGGTTAAAAAGCAAATTGGAATCAAAAGATTTTTCAAACATTCAAACGCAATGTAGATTTTTTAAGAATCCGGAAGAAAATTTAGAAGATTTCAAAATAATATGGAAGGTTTCAAGAGAAAAACAAAATTTTTCCAGATTAAAAAAATTATCAGAAAAAAATCAATAAGATTTTGAGTCAATTTTTCCAATTTTGCAGAATAGTAAAAAAATGTTGAGGAGTCTGAATCACTCTCGAAGATATTTAGTAGTTTGAAAAAAATTTGGAAGGTAATTAAAAATTTAAATATATTTGAAAGAAATGTAAAACAAGAAAAGATTTTTATGATCAGTTTAAGTCGGTGCAAGAGATGTTCAAGAATTTCAAAAGTTTGAAAGATATCAAAAATATTTCAAAACATGATATGATTTTCGAAAATTTAAGAAATTTTTTAAAATTTATTTCGAACTCATTCTAAGAGTCCTACATATCTTTAAAACTGACTTTAATTTTCTTTGAAATTTGGTAAAATCTTGTAGAATTCTGCGGAATAAAATAATTCTCTTTACAATTTTCTAGATTCTTCTTTGACTTATCTGAACTCTTCGGAAATCGTTTTGAATTTGCTGGAAGAATTAATTATTCGAAATTCTAATTTTGAATTGAAAAGGATTTCCCGCTCGAACCGAAAAACTTTCCAGTACAAAATTTGATAAAAAATAAACCTCTTGAATGAATAATGTAAACTCCTCTTAATATAAAAATAATTAAATTTTCTTCGCTTCGTAAAACTGAATTAATTTTTTCTTATTTTCTGATCAACAAAACTCACACCTCATGCTTATCTTATTTCCATAAATGAACACTACTCTTCGATTCTTTGCGAACAAACTAATTACCCCCCGAAATCACACTTTCTGCATTCGATTGAACTCATTCAACTCTCGCGCAAATAAGTCAGAAGTCAGGGTCAAGCATTTCAAGTCGCGCTATCTTCTGCAAAAAAATTAGACTCAGGAAACGGAAGGTTCGATGAACAAATTTCGTTAACGAAATTAGTAAAAATAATTATATTCAACAAAGATATTTCACACTCGTTCTCTTTAATTATTGTACTTTTTTCAAGAGTTCGATAGAGATTTCTAAATAATATGTTATATTAAATCTTTAATTACTATTCAATTTACATCACATGAAACATATCTTCTATTTACATAATTCACTAAAACATTTCGCAAGTTAAAAATCACAGCGATGCGATGATGACTACAGGGTCATCATTTGAAAATATGATTAATGATCGATAATATTTCAATATCTGCCGAAGAAGCTTCAATTTATTATATACAGTTCCAATAACTTACTAACAATATATTTACAAATTCCGCAAAAAACAGAATAATGTCTCAGCTTCTTTCAGAAATTTCCTCTCAATTTTCCATAAATAGGATCTAATTTTCTAAAACTGAGCTATCTTTGCAATCGAAGACGTTGGATTCGATGCAAATTATTCTATGACAAATTTCCTTTGTACAATTCGTAGAAAAGTCATGAATACGTGACTGATACCTGAGGAAAATATTTGTATCAATTAATGCCTGCTGCAATAATTAATACTTTAATTTGTCCATCCTTGCAAATGAATAAGAACTAGGCACTGGTCAGTGATGGGAAGTTACTTTTATAGTTACTTTCAAATTTAATGTGGATCAAGTCTTATCTACGACAATCAATCAATTCTATTGCATTTGCAACTATTTTTTCATTTTCAATATTCAAATTTCGTTTAGATCGCCAGTTTTCTCCAACCCTGGAATCCAAAATTTTCGAAATTCTATATGAAAACACTTCCGAAACCACAAAAAAAAAATTTCGAATACTTTTTTTCTTGGATCGAATTTTTTTTGTTTTATTGAAAATTTAACTATTGCATTCGAAGATTTATCAGTTCAGTTGGAAATCCATCTCTTCGTTTGGAAATCCAACTATAATTGGCTGAGAATTCATCTTTTTGGTACTAAATCCATAATCTGTTTAAAAATTATATTATTTTCTTCAAACTTCGACAATTTTTATATGAAGTTTAGTTACTTTGCTGAAAATTCATTTCTTAAATTGATGATTCATGGAAGATACAACATGAACTATATGAATGAAGTTTTGTCAAAGTTGAATTTGGATATGTTTGTTTCTATAACACAAAAGTAACTGAGAAAAAGTTACATATTAAATCGGTAACAATAACTTTTTGTGTAATGTAACAGTAACGATAACTAGTTCTTTTGAAAAGTAACTTACCCATCACTGGCTCTTGTATTTACAGAATTCCGCTCCTTTTTTACATTTAAAACAGCCTCGATATACTTAACAGTTTAAATAGACAACAAAAATAAATTGAAAAAAAAGGATTTTGATTCGTCAGTTCTGTCCAAAAAAAGTCTGCGAATTCAAATCTGTTCTATTTTAGGGTCTTTTTTTTGATTCATCATCAAAAGCTTTATTTCCAGTCTGTCTTTTCTTCGACCTCTAAACTTTCCACTCGTACAATTTCCTTGATAGACAATTCTAGTCGATCGGCAAAGCCCATGGATGGTTTTGAACGTAACCGTATTGGATTTCCGTTAAATTTTTCAAGAACATTTTGTAAACAGGAGAAGGTTGTTTTGTAGTTGGAATTAAAAGTTCCTGATCCAGGAAATTTATTCGCGAAATTGGACTAACTATACAAGCTGTTCCGGCTCCAAAGAGTTCAAGCAACTGAAAAAAAGAAATATTTTTTAATCCTAATAATATAAAATAATAAATAATAAAATAATTAAAATTGAATAAGGGAAAAATGAAATAATTATTAGTGGTTATTCAAAATATACAGGCTTCAAAGTTCTGCGCGTTTTTACTTTTTTGATACTTTTTTTGACAAGGGTACATTTTTACTCCTTTTTTCAGTAACTACAAAAAAATTAATCAAATATCACATTGTTTGCTAATAGCTAGACATTATTCAACAAATCGGCTGCCTTTGAAACATTTTTTTGAGGATTTAATTATTTATTTATTATATTTTTATGTTAAATTATGTAAATTTAATGTACAGCACTTATTTTTATGCCAAAATTCCGAATACAAAATAGAAAAGCATATTATTTGGTTGAGAATTCAATTACTTTGATAATAATTTAATCATTAAAAAAAAAACATTCTTTATGCTTAAAGGTTCAATGTTCTTTTATTTTTAATAGTTGAATTTCCAACTGATGAAAGTCTAAGGGAGAAACGAATTTTGCATTTAAAAAAAAGTCTTAAAAATTACATATTTGCAAATTTTTGCACGTAAATTTTTTAAATTGATATTTTTTTCAATGAAATTAAAATTTGGGAAAAAGGCGATTTTTTTTCAAAAACGTGCCGCTGTTTTATCTTACATTTTCAAAAGTTGAAAACTCCTTTTTTGGGTAAAGATCAATTACTTTAGGTGAATTTCATCTTCTAGGATCGGGAACTCATCAATTTTGGAATAATTGAAAATTCACCAAAATTAAACAGAAATAAAACCAATGTGGAAAAATGTAGAAATGAAAATTAGAAAAATTTTATCAAAAACTTAGATTAAAAAAATTTAAATTTTAAACAATATTGTAAGAAATACTCATCTAGTCATCTATTTTGATTTGAATTTTGATTTTTGGGTTAAAAAATCGGCTTTTCTACTTGAAACTTCAACAATTTGGTCGAACTTGTTTTTGGATTAAAACTTCATCTCCTTTGGCAGGGAATTCTTTCAATCATCTTTTTTTTATGTTGAAAATGTACCTATTCAGTTGAGAATTAATCCATTCTGATTAGAGATTCAACGATTTTGTTGAGAATTCATCTCTTTTGTTAGAAAATAATTCTTCTTTGTCGAAAGATCATTTTGGCTGAAAATTTTCCTCTTTTTGTTGGAAATTCGAAAATTTAAATGACAATTTCTATAATTGGTTGTTATAGATATGTACGTTATTTTTTTGAGTTAAAAATATTTTTATACTAGTTTTTATCATTTTAAAAACAAATATCCGACTTATTCAAAAAGGCTACTTATAACAGAAAACTTATATTTACATATTTTTACATTAAAATTTAATAAATGAATATTTCGATCCATAAGACAAAAATTTGGAAGAAGAATTTTTTTCGAAAACGGTTTTTTTCCTCCAACTTTCAACATTTAGCGATTCCATTTCGGTTGAAAATTCGTCTTCCTTGCTTCGAAGTGTGCAACTGTTTTGTTGAAAGTTTGTCTTTATGGGTAGAGAATGTAATTTATTTTGTTAGAATATTGAACTATATACTTAGGAATGAACTTTTACGTAAATTGGAAATTCAAATTTTTGGGGTTAAATATTCAAATGTTTTGTTAAATTTTGTCATTTTTACAGGAAAATTTGCTTCTTTTGCTAGAAATTTTTTCTAGCCATATTTTTTGGTTAAAAATTCAACTGTTAAGTTGAAAATTCATCTTTTTGGTATAACTTGAACTGTTTCGTTAAAAATTATTCTTTTTAGCTTCAAGGGAGAAAAACAATTAGGTAATAATTGTTTTCCTCCCTTGATTGGAAAATCTTTCTTCAACTTCATCCCCTTTGGTTGGAAATTCTGTTGATCATATTTTTTGGTTAGAAATTCACCTGTTCAGTGGAATTTATTCTTTTCTTAACTCGTTCATCACTGAACTTGAAAATTCACCAAAATTAAACAGAAATAAAACCAATGTGGAAAAATGTAGAAATGAAAATTAGAAAAATTTTATCAAAAACTTAGATTAAAAAAATTTAAATTTTAAACAATATTGTAAGAAATACTCATCTAGTCATCTATTTTGATTTGAATTTTGATTTTTGGGTTAAAAAATCGGCTTTTCTACTTGAAACTTCAACAATTTGGTCGAACTTGTTTTTGGATTAAAACTTCATCTCCTTTGGCAGGGAATTCTTTCAATCATCTTTTTTTTATGTTGAAAATGTACCTATTCAGTTGAGAATTAATCCATTCTGATTAGAGATTCAACGATTTTGTTGAGAATTCATCTCTTTTGTTAGAAAATAATTCTTCTTTGTCGAAAGATCATTTTGGCTGAAAATTTTCCTCTTTTTGTTGGAAATTCGAAAATTTAAATGACAATTTCTATAATTGGTTGTTATAGATATGTACGTTATTTTTTTGAGTTAAAAATATTTTTATACTAGTTTTTATCATTTTAAAAACAAATATCCGACTTATTCAAAAAGGCTACTTATAACAGAAAACTTATATTTACATATTTTTACATTAAAATTTAATAAATGAATATTTCGATCCATAAGACAAAAATTTGGAAGAAGAATTTTTTTCGAAAACGGTTTTTTTCCTCCAACTTTCAACATTTAGCGATTCCATTTCGGTTGAAAATTCGTCTTCCTTGCTTCGAAGTGTGCAACTGTTTTGTTGAAAGTTTGTCTTTATGGGTAGAGAATGTAATTTATTTTGTTAGAATATTGAACTATATACTTAGGAATGAACTTTTACGTAAATTGGAAATTCAAATTTTTGGGGTTAAATATTCAAATGTTTTGTTAAATTTTGTCATTTTTACAGGAAAATTTGCTTCTTTTGCTAGAAATTTTTTCTAGCCATATTTTTTGGTTAAAAATTCAACTGTTAAGTTGAAAATTCATCTTTTTGGTATAACTTGAACTGTTTCGTTAAAAATTATTCTTTTTAGCTTCAAGGGAGAAAAACAATTAGGTAATAATTGTTTTCCTCCCTTGATTGGAAAATCTTTCTTCAACTTCATCCCCTTTGGTTGGAAATTCTGTTGATCATATTTTTTGGTTAGAAATTCACCTGTTCAGTGGAATTTATTCTTTTCTTAACTCGTTCATCACTGAACTTGAAAATTCATTCCTTTGGTAAAAAATTTATATATTTTCGTTGAAAATTCAAGTATCTGGATGGAAATTCATATATTTAGTTTTAAATTCATCTTTTCTAGTAGGAAAATGTTATATATTCACCTTCTCTTCCCAATTTAAATTATTTTCTATGCTAGTTTTTTAATTAAAATAAAAAAGTTTTAACTGTTTCAAAGAGGCTACTTTCAATCATTTATTTCTTCATTTTTTGGATTTCGAATGCCTTCAAGAAGATACTTTTTTCAATTTGATATACCACTTGGAACCCTGAATATATATAAATCGAAAGACTGAAATTAATTCCAAGAGGAATTTCCGGAGTCAGGGTTTTTTCCAAAAAGAATAGGTAATACCTTATCAGTCAATACATAAAAACTTGCAATCGTCGAATGATCAATAGATTCAAACATTATTAATCTCGCGCGTGCAATATTTTTTAATTAATGCTATAATACTTTCAAGCGTAAGTCAGTGTTAACTGTTATCAATTATAACAAATGATTTGCTCACCCTGTTTTCAGAGAGCAATTGACAGACTTCTGCCATAGTGATTTTCCTTTCACTAACTTTGAAATGATTCCATTCTCTAGCAAGTGCCAGAATCGAATTTCTTGTGATGCCGGGTAAAATTAAACCGTTCAATGGCGGTGTCACTAATTCTTTTTCTGAAAAATAAATTATTTTTATATGGAGACATTCATGAATCACGCAACAGCTTTTGAACGTTGAGGAAATTAAACTGATAATAATAATAAATTTATATATATATATGTAAATAACTATAATAACTAATTATAAAAATAACAAACCCTGAAATTCAAATATTTCGGAAAGAATTTAATATCTTGTCTGCAAATATATTTATTTTGTTTCAAATTCAACATTTTTGACAACTAATCCTTTTATTCGGTTTTAATTGGATTGATTTATTAACAATTCGTCTGATTGGGTTAAAAATACAACTATTCTGATACAAAATCGGAAAATTTGTTTCAAAATTATACTGTTTCCTTGAAAACTTTGAAAAAAAATTCTTTTTCTGAAAGTTTAATGATTCTGTTTGAGATACAACAATTTTGAGAAATAGAGCGGTCGCGGGACCGCCGACAAAAGCTTCGCTCTTTCGCGTTGAAAGAAAATCATAAATTTGATTGTTATTTCATTCATCGATTGGAAACAAACAGCTATCCTCTCACTTTATGCATACATGCACGCCAGTCAAAGAAATATTGTAGAAGAAGTATAAAGTTGATCGCAATTAGAGATTCAAATTTCAAAGGAGTTAAATTATTAAAGTTTGTCATTTCCAAGTTTTATATGTAGACATGAACTTTCAGACGAATCACCATCAGAACTTTTCATTATAAATGCCTTCACTTGCGCGCAACGTGTAAGTCCGTGTTCAATACACACACGCGGCGCGTCGAGTGTGTGCCGTGTCCCCAGCAAGAGTGAGGACGGGCGAAAGGAAGAGAAAAGGAGGACGGGAAGAGTCACAACGGGAGGGAGGGAGAAAGAGAGTGCGGGAGAGATAGCTGCGTTAGTGCCATGCTATAGACATTTCGTGTCGCATTTTCCGTGACGGGGTGTTCCCGTTTTTCCCAGTTAGGTCGCCTCGCTCAGAGTATATGTATACCTTCCCATAAGAAGTAAAGCTTAAGCGTTTTTTGACAATTCATCTTCTTGGGCTAAAATGCAACTATTTTGATATTGAATCCAACTATATATTTAGTTGAGAATGCATATTTCTCAATAAGAAATTCAACTCTTCTGTGAAAAATTCGCCTTGTAATTTCAACAATCTGGATGATTTTCCAATATTTTTGTTGTAAATTAGTTTTTTGGTTGAATTCAACTGTTTTTATTGAAGACAAACATTTTTTTGGTTCAGATACTACCTTTCACATTCTCGTTAAGGATTATTCTTCACTTGTTTAAAATAGGTTTTCTCAAATGATGATCGATCTATCCTATTTCTGGTTCAAAATTGATCTTGAAAGTTCGTCTTTTTTAGATGAGTTGAACTGTTTCTTATTCAAGATTGAATTTTTTTATGGTTGGAAGTTGAACTGCTTCGTACAAAATTCATTTTGTTGTTGTTGAAGATTGATCGACTTTGATATAAAATCATTCTTCTTAGTTGGAAATTCATTTTTTTCTTGTTGAAAATTCATCGCTTGGATAGGAAATTTGACTATTCTTGTTGAAAATTCTCTTTTTTCAACATTAATTTTTCAAGTGAAAATATAATTATTCTATTTCCGGTTTAAAACTGATCTCTTTGGATGGAAATATAACAATCATAGGTTAAGCATTCATTTTTTTTTTTGTAAACAAATTAACTATTTGTATGAAAATTTATTTATTTTGTTTCATATTCAAAATTAACAGAAAATATTTCGATTTAGTTCAAATTTAACTAATTTGTTAACAGTTCATCTTCCTGAGTTAAATTTAGCTATTTTTGTAGAAACCCAACTAATTTGTTGAAATTCAACTACATGGTTGAAAGTTAAACTACTGCGTCAAAAATTATTTTTTTTTTAGTTGTAGATTCGTCATTTTTGTTGAAAATACAACTATCATAGTTTGGACATTCATACTTTTTGGTAAAAAATGTAACTCTTTTGTAAAAAATGTGTTTTTCTGCTTCAAAGTTCCCACAATCTGATTGATTTTTTTTTCCTATTTTGGCAGAAAATTTAACTCTTTATATTGAAACATTTTTCTTTTGATTCGCGTATTAACTATTGCATTTTCCGTCGAAAATTACACAGGTCTGCAAGTAATGGGGATGTATTTGTGTTTGAAAGACGAGAGGTCTTTTCCGAAGTATTTTTCCCGTTTAATTCGAATCCGAGTTCAGAATATATTCATCACGTCAGGATTTTGAGATATTTGAGGTTATATACTCGGAAAATGGGGGTTTCGCTACTTTTGAAGTTATGCACTGGGCGCGCGAAATTTCTTTGGTCTTGTTTCAAAACGTCATCATTTAGTACTACTCTTCCCCTTCAAAATAAGATATTGAACAGTCATCAGCGAGTTTTTTTTACAAAGGTACAGACATTTTTAGTTTCGACATTCATCTGAACAACCGTATATTCACTTTGACTCTTTGGAGCATACCATTTTGCACTGGGAAATTTTTCTTAGAAATTTGTACCTGGAGGTCTTAATGGTCTCTGAATAAGAATTCACAACTAAAAAATCGCCATCTTTATTACTAAGATGGCGGATTCAAAATAGTAGATTCAAATATACAAAATCGAAGGATTTAGATCCATGAAAGCTTCTATTCGAGGTTTTCTGGGTTGCTGGCTGTGAATATGGAGTCGCGAATAGTGTTGCTAGATTGACGGTTTTCCCGCTAGTTCCAGGCTCGGTCAACTCTGTGGAAAATTAATGGCGACATTCAGCGCACTCTGCTATCGTCACGAGAACTTAACCGAGC
>WSXT02245133.1:0-30359 GCA_011762715.2 Neuroterus valhalla | reverse complement strand
TTCAAATAATATTTTCTTGTATTATTCATGATAAGAACAACAAATAATAATAATAATTTTATTTATACGGTACATACTTTCATGAATGATTATTACTAATTTAATTATATATCCAATATACTATATAATTACCAAAGCTGCATTTTAGGCGATATTTACAATTATTTCATAAATCTCATTTCCAAATTAATCGTGATATTTCTGTCTAGTTTGAGTATTTATTGAGTAGCAAGTCAAGTGAGAGGTATTATAGTCCCTCTCACTGTTATTTTACAAAAATAACGTTATTTTGTAAAATAACACAGCGGGAACTGGGGTACTACACGGAGCAATCAATCGAATCTGTGCATTCCGACTTCAATAAGTTATGGGCAAGAAGTAAACTAAAAAAGTCACATGCACATTATGAAGATAATTTGCTACAAGCTGTGCGAAAGTTTAATAGTCAACATTTTTAGTTCTGTGTATTTTGATAATGTTACTAGGAAATTGAGAAAGTATAATCCATATTGTATATCCGCTAATGCACCTCTTTCGTGTATAAATAATATACTGTCTTTCATAATATGTATATTATCTATGTATGTACACAAACAAATATTATTCATAATCTCCCTCACTTGACTTGCTACTCAATAACTAGTCGAACTAGACAAAAATATCACGATTAGTTTGGGAATGATATTTATTAAATAATTGTAAATATCGCCTTAGATACAGCTTTGGTAATTATATAGTATATTGGATATATAATTAATTTCGTATTATATTATTAATGATAGTATTTACAGCAGTAATAACATTAATATTATTATTTATTGTTCTTATCATGAATAATACAAGAAAATATTATACGAAAAAGTAAATCGATGAAAAATTCAAAAAAATCTTTCAAAAAACTCCTAAAAAATTGATTTGGCTCGAGTAGTATGTTCAAATCTTACTGAAAATAATTAAGGAAGGTGTTGAGAATAATTTCCGACCAGAAAACTGGATGCATTTGTCGGCAAAATTGAAATAACAGACTTTAAATGCACTATAATCGCTCAAAGCTCGAAAAAAACACACAAAAATCGATAAAAAAACGCGATTTTCTCAGGGGATTTTTTTTTGCTGGAACGTACTCGGGAAAGTGCCTGGAATCAAATCCTGGAATGAAATCCCGAAAGAAAATCTCATGTGCCTGCAAGATATTATATTGGCATAGAAAAGAACTCATACCGCTCACCAAAAATGGAAAAAAATTATTACCTGAAAACTGACGAGGAAAATAAACATTTCCCACATTTTTACTATTTTTGATAATTTAACTTGAGTGTGCGTAGCAGTACCAGTAGTAGAATACAACTTTTACCGTTTACCAAAATTTGAAAAAAAATTATTCGCTTAAAAATAACGTGATAAATGCAGTCTTCCTTAATTTTGATCTTTGACCGCCTTGTGTGCATTGCTAAAACTATCATGAAGTCATTTTTGTTTTGTTGATACTATTCTAAAGATTACAAAAAAAGCTTTACATTCTGACTTGGAGAAAAATGCCTAAACTTGGCTATATTTTGATAAATACATACATTTTCAAGTTTATAAAATTGAAGCTAGTTTAAAAATGTTATTCAAATTCAAACTTTAGGCCCAAAAAAGTGGTAAGATTCGATAAAGCTCTTTATGGAATAGTTCAATTCTATTTTCTCTTCAAATTTTTTGGCATTACTGGATCAAAGTTCTTGAGGAGTAAAGCTTTTTATGTTGAAACATTCTCTTTTTCATTTTGAAATAGGATCTAAGGGTCCACTTTTATTGATATCACACGACGTTGAACACTTGTAGCCTGGTTTGAAATGAAAAAAAGAAATAGCTTCAGCACTAGGGTGGTCCAAAAAAATTTTTTTCGAACTCTTATGCAAAAAAACCCGGAAATTCGTTCGGATCCACAAACAAATAAATGCTTTTTTTTGTTTTGAAAAAAAAAAATATTTAGAGGTACCGCAAGCCCCGTGAAGTTTAACACGTATTTCCCATGAGAAAAAAAGACGTTTTTGTAAATTTTATTCAGAAATATCAATATTAGATGAATCGAGTTCGAAATTCACCATTTCTTTTCAAAATTGGTCACGGAATGCGAATAAAATATTACTTTTCAAACATCACCCCCATAAGTCTGTTTTATAGGGTCCTAAAAAACCCCAATAAGTGAAAAAATGTGTTTTTCGAGTTTATGGCGCTTATTATGATTTCTTTGCGGTTTTTTTAACGCAGATTGTTTCAAATACATGGAATACTACTATATACTGATAATTAAATGTGTATTCAAATTGTTTAAACAATTCATTATTTGTTTTAGCAAATTTCTCTTAGAAAAGGGTTAGAAAGCCAAGGTTTTTTCTCAGTTTTTTAACTTATTTTCAACGTTTCAGTTAGAACGAGGTGATAATCAATTGAAGTTTACAAAAATAATTGTTTAAACAATCTTTTATTATTCATAACAATATTCTTTACGAATAGTGCTACAAAGTTGCGGTTTTTTCTGAAATTTTCATCTTTTTGTTCACTTTTCACCTAAAGTGAGTTGATATTTAATTTAATTTACCAAAATAATTGTTTAAACAAATTATTATTGTTTATACCCTTCTTCTTTTAGACTAGTGCTAAAAAGTTGCGGCTTGTTCTAAACTATTAGGCTTTTTATCATCTTCTCACTAAGTGAGGTAATAATTAAAGTGAGTTGAACAAACATGCTTATTTAAAGAATTTATTATTGTTCATGACCATTTTCTCTTAGATAAGTGCTAGAATGTTGTGGTTTTTTCTGAAATGTTCAACTTTGCTCTACCTTTTTAGCTGTGAACAAATAATAAATAAACATTAGAAAGAATCATATTGTACGTAGTATTGTATCCTTTTAAGTAAATTATTTTTGTACTTTTCCGAAGTGAAGAAAAATAATTAAAACAAAAGAGCTCTTATACAAAAGAGACAAAAAGAAGAAATGGAATAATTAAAAGTAAGTGGGAGGACTAGGCCTGTAAATGACTTGTATAAGTTTTGTTTTTAGTTACAATGAGAAATGTATTGAAAAGCGTAAAAAAATTATTTGTAATTTCCCCTCCAGGGGAGGAGGGGAGTGGGGGGTCTTGTATTGAAATATTTGCAATTCCAAATTATTTTTTTACGCTTTGCAATAAATTTCTCGTTGTAACTAAAAACAAAACTTTTACAAGTCATTTACAGACCTAGTCCTCGCACCTACTTTTAATTATTCCATTCTTTCTTTTTGTCTCTTTTGTAAAAGAGCCCTTTTGTTTTAATTATTTTTCTTAACATTGGAAAAGAACAAAAAAAATTACTTGAAAAAAATACAATACTACGTAAAATATAATTCTCTCTAATGTTTATTTATTAATTGTTCACAGTTAAAAAGGTAGATCAAAGTTAAACATTTCAGAAAAAAAACACAACCTTCTAGCACTTATCTAAAAAGCTTAATAGTTTAGAAAAAAACTCACTTCAAGTGAAAAGTGAGCAAAAAGTTTCAAATTTCAGAAAAACCGCAAGTTTCTATCATTAAGCAAAGAAAATATTATTATCAATGATAATAAATTGTTTAAATAATTTGTTTTTAACATGAATTAATTATTACTTTACTCTAATTGAAAAGTGATAAAAAGTTTAAAATTTCGGGAAAAAACCGCAACTATGTAGTATTAATCTAGGAGAAGATAGCTATAAACATTCACAATTTGTTTAAACAATTATTCTTGCTAAATTAAATTAAATAATTACCCACTACAAGTGAAAAGTGGACAAAAAGTTGTAAATTTCATAAAAAACCGCAACTTTGTAGCACTATTCTAAAAGAATATTGTTATGAATAATAAAAAATTGTTTAAACAATTATTTTTGTTAACTTTATTCGATTATTACATCGCTCTAACTGAAATGTTGAAAATAATTTTAAAAATTAAGAAAAAACCTTGACTTTCTAATTCTTTTCTAAGAGAAAGTTGCTAAAACCAATAATAAATTGTTTAAATAATTTGAATAAATATCTAATTACCAGTTTAAAGTCGTATTTCATGTAGGTATTTGAAACAATCTGCGTTAAAAAAAGCGCAAAAAAATCATAATAAGCGCCATAAACTCGAAAAACCCTTTTTTCACTTATGGGGGTTTTTTGGGACCCTATAAAACAGACTTATGGGGGTGATATTTGAAAAGTAATATTTTATTCGCATTCTGTGAACAATTTCGAAGAGAAATGGTGAATTTCGAACTCGATTCATCTAATATTGGTATTTCTGAATAAAATTTACCAAAAAGGTCTTTTTTTCTTATGGGAAATACGTGTTGAACTTCACGGGGCTTGCGGTACCTCTAAATATTTTTTTTTTTAACAAAAATAATGCATTTATTTTTTCGTGGATTCGAACAAATTTCCGGGCGTTTTGCATAAAAATTCGAGAAAAAATTTTTGTAATGCATTTTTGGACCACCCTATTCAGCACACAAAGCTTCACTTTTTATGGAAATATGCAGTAAAAAATTGAGAAAAAAAAATTAAATGGCATCCCCAACCTCATTAGAAATGAACCGGGATGTGGGAGAATTTTTTAGTGAAAATTTGTTTAGGCTAGGCGTGTGTAATAATATCCCAACTAGATATGAGTCGATATGTGTAACATGAGAATAAAGAATGAGCTGACTAGGCACGTACGAGTTCAGTTCTAGAAGCAATAAATCATTAAATTCTAATTTAATTTTATGATGGACGATTCATGGTTTTCAAGCATAATTAAAGATATTTTTATGTTTTTTCATGAATGAATTCAATATTACAATGATTTTGGAAAACGGAATATTTTGTTTACTCTATAAATGAACGCTACTCTTCAACTTTGCAAAATTCTCAACTGCAACTTAGGAAAATATGAAAACGATTTCGTTAATTCGAAATACATTATTTATATATCTACATTTATGTTTTTGCTACAAAATTAGTTCCTAAAAATACACAACATTCAGACTCATTCTCATGACTTTATGGATTGAGAGTTCATATTTACGTTATTTTCGAAAAACTTCTTCTTATAAAATTTTTTTTGTTCATTTTCGAACTGAAATTTTATGAAACATATCGTTTTCCGGAGAAAAAAAAATTTCAATTTTTTGAAATTCAAACTTGAGACTTTACATTTTATTTTTAAAATTACCTTGTTGGCTTTGAAAATTATTTCCAGATTGATGGCACGAAATTATTTAATCGTTTCAAAATGCCTTTTTCAATCATTTTTTCGATATTAGAACGAGTTTTAAAATCATTGCAATTTTTCTACACTCAAAATAAATAGTTAATTTTTGATTCTGGATATTGTTGACCTGCAAATGAAAAGAAATTCAGAAAAGGTTTTATTTTTTCAAAATACACTGCAGTCAGGTTTGGGTGCTGCTGTCTTGGAGCCTTGGACTCCTTTCGCGAATCGCGAGTGTTTCGAATTAAAAATAAAAAAGAAACAACTGATACAATTGATATCCTTAAAATTAAAACATAATTATAAGAATAATAATACTGTCTCAGAAATTATGAGAATAAAAATAAAAAAATTCGAAGTTATTTTAACATTCTCAGTTCATATTATTTTTGGAATGTCTCAAAACTTTTGCAAATTCAAATTCAATATCCTTTTTCATGTAAAATGCAATTTCAATTTACTTCATTTCTATCTACAAAAATATTAACTCGTCGCCTGTAATGGAAATTTCTGCGAAGCTAAAAATACGATATTCATCGCTTGCGTCCATATTCTTATCAGATGCAACGTCTGTGCTAACTCCTTTGCACAGATTCCCTTTTCCAATATTTGAAATCTAACCATCAATTAATAATCAAGATAATATTATGAAGTTAACTGAGATCCAGGGAAAAGTTAGTCCTTGTTATGAAATTTTATTATATCAAAAATTTATTAGATAAAAAATGAGTGGTTCCTCTTTTGGATTCAAAATTTAACATATGTTGATTTCACGCTTCAATTTCGAAAATTTTAATGATTCTTCTTTGGAAGTCATAGATTTTTCTTTTGCATTGACAGTCGCGTTCGGAGTAAAGCATTATTTTGAAACTGCCATTGCAAGTGTACCCAAGCTTTCCACGAGGACTGTACTGATGTACTTTTGACATCATTTCATGAATCGTCGATTTTTTTAAACATGTGAAACTGAAAACATTGATTCTTACCTTACTTGGGTCTAGAAGACCGATTGAAATTCGGACTCTGTTCACCATATAATAATCATTGCGCAAGTTCATTACTACCAGGAAAACGTCAACTTCACGTAAATGTACCGCATGAAAAAATCCCAGATGCCTTTCGAAATATGCATATCCAGTTTTTCGAAAATCTAGAAAAGAATGGAGAGTAAGCTTTTTATATTACTTTTCTCCTTTGCCATTATAGAACAACTGATATTTGATTTTAATCAGTTATTTCTTTTAAAAAATAGTAAGAAAAAAATATGCCTTTAAAAAATTAAACCACGAATTTTCAAGTAAGCATCCGTAATATTTAATCTTTGTAAGAACATCGACCAATTTGCGCAAAGATCTATATTGTTACAGAAATTGAACTAAAAAATAAAATATAGTAGTATAATATGAAACTTAAATTTACATACACACTCGAAATCATGATCTAATTGTAGAGACACAAATGAATAAAGACCAAAATTTGAAACAGAACTAATATAACGGCATCATGATGATTGAAGAAATCGATGTACTTGCTTCAACAGCCGACTTATAACTGGAAGAGGACGCAAATTGACGCATATGAGTTGATAAAGTAAACTCATATGTGCAAGCTTTACACTTGAGTACGCGATATCTGCTGACCGTGCATGGAGTAAAAACTCGACGACGTATTCTTCTTATAAATTCACCTTTTGGAAGAAGGTGTGAATATATTTTTTGCATTTATTTGATAACCTGAGTTCTATTCTGGAAATTATTTGCGATGCGAGACTTATTCATGTATTTCATTCAAAAACAGAAGCACAAAAATATTATAGGAAAAGTAACAAGAATTGTCTTTATCTGAAATTATTGATTCAAAACTTGATTCACATTTGAACTTAAGCGGTCACAGAAATGATAATATCTCACTTTTCACCCTTCTTTACATTTACTTTCCCGTTTTCTTCTTTTTTCACATTCAAGAATCCGGTTGTATTCGAAAAGTATTTCGCATTCGCTTCGTTCACTTTTTTTTCTGCTGCTTGTGGGTTGACTATTTCTAAACCTTGAAGAGGAGTGAAAGCAACACTTGAGGCTGTTCCGGAAACATGTTTTTTAACAGTAGTGCTACCACCCCATTGTTGCTGTTTTTGCAGATTCTTCTGCAGCGTTTTCGAAATTCGGACTTTGGTCTTTTCGTCAACCTGAGGTAATCGAATACGACCTGTTCCTGCTTTTCCGATCGTTCCTCTAGAATATCCAAGATCCTCTTGATACGCATCTGACTCAATCTGAAATAATGAAGAAAATTAGTAACGTTTTTACAAAAATAGAGGGTCTTTCAAAATTTCAAGTCAAAAATTCAAGTCTTTTTCAATACGCCCGTTATTTTTAACTCCTGAATATTTTTCATTTTAATTCTGTTCCAATATAAAAACTACATCTTTTTCCTGCAAAAATATTATCTCTGTTAGGTTAAAGTATGCCTAATACCAACGCGATTTCAGGTCCCGGACTCACTTTACATGACGAAAATAGTGCCAATAAAGGCATACATGTTGGACGATCGAAATTTAATGAAATATAATCAATAATAAACTTATACATAAATCACACAGATGTCGGATCGACTGGAAAATTTTTAGAAAGTCGCACAAGTGACATAAGACGCACAGGATTGTGAAAAATATATTCAGTTAGAAATACAGAGTAAAAATTTTGGATAAATGAACCGAATCCATATTACTTTTGCTTTTTGAAGGAGAAAATGAGACCAACCCCATTTCAAGAGAATATGAAAATTTTGATAACTGTAAAAAGAAGAATAAATGATAAAATACATTTGTTCGAATATAAGTGCTTATTATAAATTGTAATATAACAAATATTGAATTAATCATGAGAAATAAATCTTATGCTTCGTTTTCAGGGTGGCGATTCGGCGGACGATTTCAAATTTCCGGTTCTTTCCGGTCATGTTTTTCAATTTTCCCGGTCAACTAGGAGTAACATATTTATATTTGTCGCATAAATTACATCAATTTTTAAAAGAATAATCAAATTTTTAACAAGAAAAAATCATTTTTCACAAAAATTGGAACAGTTAAACTTACGATTGAAAAAATCAATTTGCGATAGCAAAAAAAAAAACAAAATACCAACTAAATAGTTGATTTTTCAACCAATGTTATGAATTTTTAAATAACATTATGAATCTTCAACCATAACAGTTAAATTTCGAAACAAGAAGATGAATATTCAACTAAAAAGATAAATATCTAACTGGAGCACTTCCATTTCCAACCATGAAGGTGAATATTCAAACAAGAAAATTAATTTCAAAATGAAAAGAATCATTTTCTAAGAAAAATATGAAGTTTTAACAAAATAGTCGAATATCAAAGTCAAAAAATAATTATTTTCAACCAAAAAAGGAACAGTAACATTTTTAGTTCAAAAATCCAATTTTAAAACAAGCATAAGTGCTTTATACTCAAAAAAAGGATCTTCAACTGAAGAAGTTGAGTTTTCAAACAGATGAATCAACTTTGTTTAATTTAACAAATAGATTTTTGAAAGAAACCAAAAAAATACAATTTTTTAACAGAATGGTTGAAATTTGAACTATAAAAATGAACATTTTCGAAAAAAAAGGAATAGTGACATTTTTGTCTTAAAAAATTATTTTTAAACCAAACATAAGAGTTTTTAACGAGATGAATGTTCGACTAAAATGAAAAATGTTCGACTATACAACTTGAATTGTTAACCGCAAAGAAGAATTTTTGAAGAAGAATATTAACTTCCGAAGAAAAAACTGATTTTCCACAAAAAATCTATTTTTCAACAAAATATGTGAAGTTTCAACGAGATAATTGGATTTTTAGGTCAAAATGACGAATTTTTACCGAAATGTCGAATTTTGAACAAGAAAAGAGCAATTTTTTACTAAAAATGAAACAGTTGAATTTTCAACTAAAGTAATTGATTTTCAACCAAACTGATAAATTTCCAGGTAAAATGATGAATGTTCAAATGAATAGATGTATTTTAAGCAGAAAGATGAATTTTTTACCATAAAGATTAATTTTCTACAGAAAAGGCAAATTTTCCACAAAGTTCATTTTCAAAGAAATAGTTTTATTCCAAAAATAAAAAATGAACGTTCAACTAAAAACTTTAATTTTCACCATGAAAGATGAATTGATTTTTAACAAAGTAGTTACGACCTCAACCAGAGGGAAATTTTGAATCGAAAGAATGCAACGTTGACAAGAAAATTTGATTTTCAACAAATAAGTTTAAATTCCAAACAAGTAGTTGATTTTTTAACACAAAAAGGATGAATTTGCAATGAACATTGTAAACAAGCTTTTTATCATAATTCAGAAATATTTCTTCTTCGGAATACTACTTCTACTCTAAAGGCTGCTTGAAGTACTTTATTTATTTAAAATTAGGAAGAGGAAACTTTGAAATCTCGACGAGTTTTGGATTGGAGGAACGATTTTTTTCAATTCTCCTCTTCTAAATCCGAATTATAATTAGTTTAAAAAGTCCACGTTCCATGTGAAAATCCCCTGTTCCAAATGAAATTACACTTCTTCACTTTCCTGAAATTTCCTGTCCTACGTCGGATAAATGAGGAAAAGCAAATAAAACGTGATAAATACATTTTTTTTTTAATGAAGATAATAATTCTCTTTGTAGGTTTGGGCTATCATCAATTAGATTATCAAATTTGAGTCAGCTAAAAAAATCTGACAGAGCAACAAATTTGCAAAACGTTTTTCTCATAATGGAAGAGAATAAAAATTCTCCCTCTCATGAAGTAAAGATATATTTAAATATTTTGAGAATTAGATTAAAGGAACGTTACATTGTTTAAATGAAATGACAAGATCTCTTTTGAATTCATAGAAAGAAAGCGGTCATTTCTCGTATTTTTTCGGTAGAATTTTTAATAGCCTACGCTGCGTCAAGTAAATATCCAGTTTTTAATTAAATTTTCGGTCATTTCCCGGTTTTTTCCCCGCCAATGAAATTCGCGGTTTCCCGGTCAAGTCGCCACCCTGGTTTTGCATCATCTGAACAAGCAGTCCCGGATCGAGGTATATCGATTATTATAATATACATTTAATATAAATACTAGAATTGGAGACAATATAGAAAAGTTCAAGTTTGGGAACAATTTAAATCGAGTGCGAAGCACGAGACACGCAATGAAAATATATTCGTTGAAGACAAAAAAGCTTTGACAAAAAAGAATGGAAAATCATCGAATTACAGCTGTAAACGTTTTGCTATTCATTTTTAAAGGATCTATACACGAATATAAGAGAGTACAAAGACTGAGCGCAAAGCGCGAGTTTCATTCATCGTTGAGCGCGAGTTTCATTCATCGTTGAGCGCGAGATTCGACAGCCGCGCGACCCAGGCGTAATTCTTATAATTATATTTTTTTTTAATTAGAGAATTTGAGAGGGAGAAGTAAATATCATTCAAAAATAATAATCACATAAGAATGAACTTATCAAACTTTGATTTCGGAATTTGCAAAGCTTGAGAAAATCTTTGAAAATTAATTCCTACTTCACTGATTACTATAGTCCAATTGATCCTCCAAGCACAAATTCAATTTTGAAGTATGTATTTCTAAATCCCAGAAAGTTCTCCACATTTTTAATTATTAAGGAAAAAAGCTTCAAATTTAATGGTGCCCATATCCAAATTATTCCTTGATTTATCTACGTCTAAATTTGGTTCTTATCAACTTGTATAATTTTCAAATGAGACAAGTTTATAGGATACACGCATTTTGAACTTGAGTTGCCTGAATGGAATTTTTTATAAATTAAGAGGTTTTCAAGTTTGGAATATTTTGCAGATTCTGTTTTTTTTCATTTAACTCCTCGAAAAAGTAAAAAAATTGCAATTTTCTGTCCTGTTTAATTTCAACTTAATTATTTTCTTAACTCGAATCTTTTCTTTCTGAATTCGTATTAATTGGGGAGCATTTCTGATTTGAACTTTTTTCAAAGCAGGAAACATTGAAATTTTTAATTGACTGGAATGCAAGATATTCTTCGAATTTGTTTAGTGATACTATTTTAAATTCAGAATATGCACTTGATATGCTCAAAAAAGTGTCAGATAATGCCAATAATAACGTGAGTACAAAAATTGAAATATAATAACTTACATCAGCGAAGTTCAACCTGTTCGCATGTTTCCTAAATTCCGTGATAGCATACCGCTCCTTCATTTTACGAACGCGTTTTCCACCCCGCTTCTTCCTGCCTGGATCGATTGGTTTCGGTAAAGGTTTTGCAAATTTCACAGGTGGCGGCTCTTGCAATTTATCGAGCTTCTTTTCAATTTCCTCGCGAAACATTCTGCCAATCTGGCCATCGGGACATTCGTGCGAAGCGTCGACTCGAGCTGCTAATGTGCATTTCGCAGCAACAAGTCTCGCAGCCTTCCGGTGTAAATCAGGAGGAGTTTCCTGAACAACATCCGCATAGTAAATAAAACCTGCATGGGGTAGAGTTGATGTTTGTGAAAATCCGGATAGAGTTGTCTTTTTTGATCCCAAAACTAAAATGTTGCACGCTGGTATTCTTGATAACCTAGTCAAACCGCCAGCCACGCCCATAATTTTTGCAGCAGTCGAAGAACCAACTATTATCGAAAGATTGGGAGCAATAAAGGCCATTCTGCTCTCGACGTAATCAAATATTTTTATTTTGTGATTATTTAAATCCACCGCAATATCACATGCCTCGAAAATCGCGTCCTTTTCCTCTTCAGTCAACAATTGTCCTTGAGTCGTCGAAGCCGTTACTGAAACGACCATGATGATGGCTTGAGTTAGGAACTGTTGAAGAATTTCATTATTTTTGGCCCGATCTAAATCGTTCCCAAGTTCTCGTACTGTCATAACATATTCCAATGCATCTACTACCAGCGACTCGAGTTCGGGAAACCTTTTAGAATATTTGTCTTTTGTAAACCGATGTATCGTGGCTATTTCATCGTCAATTTTCGCAGCTAAATTGTTTGCTGAGATTATTAGCTGATATTCTGGATCAGATTCGACGGCTCCAACAATATCTGTAGTTTTTCGCAGGATTTTGCTGTATTTATCTATCTGCGTCATTACATTTTGTAGCTGTGCCGAGTCCCGAAGTTTACAAAGCTCCGTAACTCGCTGCACCTTGATATCTGAAAAATATAATTTTATGTATTAAAATAGAGCAATATTCTTCTTTCTTCTATTTTTTTCAACAGTGTATTCTACAATCGCACATGTATGCTCAAATATTATTTCGATCCTATTAATTCTTGAAAACAATCATTTGAATTAATATCTTCGTATCAGCGAAAGATTCAACCGTGATTATCAACACATATTTTCAAACTGAATATTGAGCGAAGAAAAATGAATAAAGTGAAATGATGATTTGTATACAGAATAAATACAGTAACAGTATTGGATGTATGGTAATTCAAAATTCCTAAAAAATAAAACCGTATGCCCAAATTGCTGCAGAAATCATATTTAAACACAATATTTTGACAGAAATATGTTTTGCACGCACTTGCACCGTTATCCTAACCTCACAATTCTTGTAAACACCTTCTGAATTTGTAATTGATACAGAATATTATATTTTATACTTTATATGATGAATAATATCGGGATGGTCAAAAATGGGAGTATCTAGTGAATGTTCGGCATTTTCCAAAGTATAAACCGTATAAACGAGATAAATGCAAGCAAAGTGTAAACCTAACCTTCTTCGACAGGGTTTGAGATAGAAGCCGGAATAAATTCCGCTTCCGAATCTTCCATTTCAACATCTTCATCCTCATCATCTTCCAGATCCGCTAACAATTCATCAGCCAACGACATTGTTGAAAGGTGAAACGAAAAAACACTGCAAATGCAAAAAAAAGCCCGACACAATATCTGACAATATCTTTGACACAATCACAATGCACAAACAAAGAACGGTGGCGCACACTTTGCGTGAATGAATGAACTGAAACTGAATGAGTGAATAGGATGGTGTCAGTTGTGTGCGTGAATGTTTGTGCCTGTTGTCTTTTTGTTCGACACCTGGAGAGTTGACAGCTTTAGAAAACACAAGAAAAATTCTTTGCAAATCTTCATATTTCTATACCATTTTCTGTGACGAATAACAATGGCTGGTGTACTCTTGAGTCCCTCAACACGTGTAAAATCCAAAACTATTGACGCTGCAAATAAAATCAGACACGGATCTCCCAAACTGCATGAAGTCCTAAGACAGGTTAGTTTTATTTTATTGTTATTACAGAGCTTAATAGTTTTCTTGTCTCTTGAAATATTAGAAAATGTTAATAAAAATTCCTATTACCCCGAAGTTATCATCAAAACTTTACTTTTTCGTCTCAATTTTATTATCTGTTTGTTGATTCTTGTATGTTGACTTTAATAAAATTGCAGTCACAGTTATACTTTTTTTAACTGTCATTTGCATTATACGAACGTTCATATATATATTTTTTACGCACGCATGAATTTCTTCTATTAATTCACCTCATTTTTATGCAATGCAAAACTGTAAGCAATCCTAACCTCAATTTAATTAATGGTTCCCTTGATTTCCTGTCATATTAATTTTTAAGATTTTTAATCATTACGATTAAAATATGCTTCGCTTGACAATTGTTTATTGTTCAATAAACACAATCGCGAAAACAATCCATAGAGATGCAAGAACCATTCTGTCATTTCAAGATAATATCATTCATTAAATATTGATATGATCCTAATCAGTCTCAAGATGGTAAATATTTTAGTAAGTTTTCCATTATTTTTATACAGTAAGTAACTCCACATCATTAGTTTCTCCTAATCTTCAATTTGTTAGAATTTACGAATATAAATCTAATAAATCTAAATGTATATGTATTTTTTAAACCTTTCGGATCCATTTTTAAACAATTTTCAGAGATGCCGAGAGCGAATGCGAGAAAGGCGAGGACAGCTATTCAACAAGCGCAGATTTGGAGATGCTGTACCTGAAGAAGATGTCCAAACAACTTTGACGAATATTGTCCGTAAAGAGTTCAATGATTTAACATCGATGAATTGGAGAAATAACACAGAGGATTTCAACTCTGTTTTTGATAACCCACTGGAAGTGGAAGAGGCTCTTGAACTAGAGGCTGAAATTCTAGCAGAACAAGGTCTGTCTAATTGTATTAAATAATCTCATTAACAAACCTTGGAATTCAGTATTTTTAAAAAACAAACGTTAATCAAGGTCTTGGGCTCACTTTAGATATCAAAAATAGTGTCAGTGGTGACACGAACATTGATAAATAGTGGCATCAATTTTTCTTGATCAAAACTTTCAATATAAATCACAGACCTCGAATCGACTAGAATGCTTTTTAAAAGATCGCGAAAGTGACATCAGTCGCATGAAATTTCAAGATTTTTTTTTTCATAAATACAGTAGGAGTTTCAGATAAAGGAACGAATTCACGAATTAAGGTCAAATGCCCAGTCTTCGTCAAGTTAAGCAATTGGGCTACTTTTGGAAAACGTACAGTACGGAAAAAATCATTGGGATGAAAAACAGTGGCCATTCCTAATGGCCACCTCTGTCATTTGTGTTCCTCGAATTATCGCCAGCCCAGTCTTCGCCCGTTAATGAAAATCAGTTTGAAAGTTACTGTTTTTTTTTTCTAATCGAAGTTTCCACAACTGAGTAATCGCCATGCCAATCAAATGTCTAAATAATAAAAGTGATTTTGAGAACGGGACACAGTTATTGTAATGAAAAAACATTTCTTCACTGCTTTATTTATGAAAAGTAGAGTTCCACTTCTTCTGCTAGGGCGTACAAATTTAAAGGTTTTTCTGCTTCAGTCAGAAATCTCCTGAAATAATTTGTTTGCTCTCCTGCGTTTGAAGATACAAGATTAAAATAAACGTTGCTGGGTTCATTAGTGGTACAACTTACCAGAGAAATTCGTTTCAATACATTTTTAATGCTCTATTGCTTACATTTATCATCTAAATCTGCCAGTTGTCGATCACTGGGATCTTGGCGAGAACTGTGCGTTTCACCTTACATTTGTTTAGAAGGAAAATGGAAAAAACAGTATTTCAAAGAAATTGAATTAAATTATATTGACAATTTGCTTTTTATACTTAATTCGATTTCTTATATTTCGGTTGCTACATTGAGTTCACACGGACTGACAGTTCCATTCCAAAAAATCTATATACTTTTATATGAAGAAAAAAAAAATCATTAATAGCAAATTATCGCATAAAATGAAACTAATTGAAGTATGATTCGGAATATTCTCAAAGATAGATAAAATCTTAGAAAATGTATTCCTTCTTCAGTAACCCAAGGAAATTTCTGCATACATTATTTGAAAATTGATTGATACAAGTCAAGATAATTCTGTCTCAAATTCTAAACTCATAACCCTATCCTTTTTCGAATTGAACTACTTTGAAGTTGACATGTATTTTGAACTTGAGTTGTCTGAATTAAAATTTTTAGTCATTTCAAAGGATTTGTTAATTGGGACTAATTTACCAATTTTTTTTTCTTTTTCGTCAATTTAACTACTTGCAAAGTCAAAATAATATTTCAATTTCCTGTCCCGCCTAATTTCAACGTCATCATTTTCCTAACTTAAAACTGATCAATTTTAATTCTTATTATTCATTGGAAAGGATTTCCAATTTTAATCATCTGCAATACAGAAAACTTGGAAAAAATTTTGTTTTCAGTAAAAGTTGAATGCTTATCACTAAGCATTGTCTTTTTTCTGGAAGTCATTCACATTCAAACATTATTTAGATTGGATCTTATCGAATTTAAAATTGTTCAATTTTAATCTTGTTCAATTTTGAATGCTTCTATTATAATATTCTATCTCCTCGAATGTGACTAAATCGAATTGCTGAGTATGTAACTTTTTTGCTTCAACATACATATCAATTTTTCAACTATATTAAATTCGAAATATTTCGATATTTAAGGTTTTCATTTGGAAATTATAACCGGGGTGGCGACTTGACCGGGAAACCGAGACGGACCGGAAAATGACCCGGAATTTTATGAATTGAAAATTCAAGAAATTTGTTGAAAATTTACGTATTTTGTTGAAAAATTGATTTTTGGAATAGTATTTATATTTTTCTTTGAAAGTTACTTCTCTCATTTGAATTTAAAATTCAATTATTTCGCTGAAAATTTATATATTAAACATTTGGATATTTTTCATATCAGTCGAAAATCCATCTGATCGAATACTCTTATTTTTTGTTTAAAATTAATTTTTATACCAAAAATGTTACTTTTCTATTTTTGGTTGAAAACGATTATCTCTTTAGTTCAAAATCCAACCATTTTGTTGAAAAATTGTATTTTTCAGTTGAAAATAATTTTTAGGCAAAGTTTCAACTATTCTAGTGGTGGGTTCATCATTTCAGGTAGAAACTCTTCTTTCTGGTTCAAAATGCAACTACTAAAGTTAAACATTTACAATTTTATTTGGAGATTCATCATTTTGCTTCAAAATCGATTTGTTTGAAAGTTAGTTTTTTTCTGTTTCAAGCTAATTTTTTTACAACTCAAAATTTAACTTATTCCAATAGGAAATATCATAGTTTTAGTTACGAATTCGATTGTTTGGTTGAATTCAAAATTTAAGTATTCAAATTATGGTTGACAATAATTATTCTTTTTTACTAACAATTAATTCATCTATTCAGAAATTTACCTCTCTTAGTTGATGATTCTTTGTTTTATTAAAAAACTCTTATGTTTCGTGTAAAATTGGGTTTTCAAACTAAAAATGTTACTGTTCCATTTTCGGTTAAAAACAATTATTTTTCAGTTCGAAATCCAACTATTTTGTTGAAACATTGTATTTTTGGTAGAAAATTAATCTTTCTATTTGAAAATGATTCTCCTTGTTTCAATATTCACCTTCATGGTCAAATATTGAAGTGCTCTAGTTAAATATTTATCATTTTAGTTAAAAATTCATCTTCTTGGTTTGCAAAAAAAACTGTTCCAGTTGAATATTCATAATGTTATTTGAAAATTCATCACTTCGGTTGAAAAATGAAGTATTTTGTTAGACAACCATTTTTTTTTTTGTTATCGCAAATTGATTTTTTCAATCGTAAATTCAACTGTTCAACTTTTGTAAAAAAAGAATGATATTTTTTTGTGGAAAAGTTACGTATTTAAAAAAAATTAATATATTTTGCAATGTTTGGTCTGTTTTGACCGGGAAAAACCGGGAAATGACCGGTAATTTGAAATCATCTGCCAACTCGCCACCCTGATAACTTTAAAAAGTACTTTTGAAATATTGATCTACTCATTTCTTAATAATCCGACTTGAAGTCGAAAGTGTCGCTCAATCCGAAAATTAGGTAAGGAGTAATGAAAGATTATTTTTAAAGGGATATTGAAGGAATAGGTGCATTAGCAAGCAATTACGTTAAGAAAGTATTAGTGTCAATAGTGGCGTAAGCACAAGACCCGGAAATCTTATAATTTTCAGATTATAAATATATACTTTTTATAACAGAACAATGGATCTTCGAAGAGTATTGTCAGGTCTTACAAAGTGAAGAAGAACATATGGAACAAGATGTCGTTTTCTGCCCAGTTTGTCAAAAAACTGCACTGGAGGAAATTCCAGGTTTCATATATTGTTGCATCTGCAATCTCCAAATTCCAGCTCAAATGAGCCTTGCTGATTTCAAAAACAGCATTGAAGCAAGTGCCAATTTTCATTCGTCGCAATGTATTCAAAGGCCGTATTTCACAGTGTGTTCATTAAATAACAACATCGCTCTCTATCTTACGTGTCAGACATGCTCCTCCTTCTCTCCAGTTTTCGGAGACGGCCCTGTTTAGTTATACTTCAAACCTATATCCTGACTATCATTGCACAGAAAACAATGTTGACTAGTACTTTTTTTCTCTATTCTAGAAATAATTCCCCGAATGCTATACATAAATTTATTTGTAATATCTTATTCTCTTCACCGTTTTTTTCACGGGTTAAATCTTTTGTAAACTTGAATGTTAGACATTAAGATCAGTTTGTCCTTTTTCCTTTTTTTATATTTGTTGAATGTAAAATATTATAATATTGTTCTATTGAAATTAAAGTTGATATTTTACGTCGAATAAAAAGCTTGATAAATATGTACCTACTGAAACTTTTAAGATTCGAACATTTGATTCTAAATTTGAAGTTGAGTAAATTAAGTATTTTAAATTGAAAATAATAAAGATTAAATTAATTTACTTTGGAAAAATAAAAACTGTTCGGTTCGATTTTCAATTGTATAGAATTGTAATCAAAACATCGAACGTCAAGGAATTAAGAACAATAAATTATATACTATCAGTATTCAAAAATCTGATACGTAGAAACGAGAACTTCGAAAATTAGACGAATCGGAATAAAAAGCGCCTGCGTTTAAACGATTTCAAACTGGAACTTTAGGTAAAATAATTAGTTCATTCCTAAATTAACAATGTCCGAAAGAATAAATTTACTTTCATGAATAATCAATTTTCGAATTCAGATATTCATAATTGGACATTTTCAGATTAAAAGCGTTAAAAATTTTATACGTACAATATTGCGAATTGGAAGTTTTGATTTATTAATTTTCAATTCTTGATTTGGAATCTCTTGTATTTTGATTGTTTTTTCATTTAAGATTTTCTAATTTAGAAGACTTACATTATTTAAATTCATTTTTCAATGTTCGGTAATAAAATTCATTAAAAATCTATAAAGGCTCCAAAGAGAAATAATTCAATTGGGATACCTTTTCAAATAGAGATTTTCTAATTTCGGAATAAAACCTATCATTTTCACGACTTCCAGTTTGAGTCTTCGAATTTTGAAATCGTATATTAATTGTAGATCGTAGATTAATTTAGATTAATATCAGATGTACAAATTCAAAATTGCTACATACTAATCCTTAAAGAATTTTCCGTTTTGAAAGCTTGAATTTGACAGTTTGTAAGAATGGAGACAATCTCCGAATACTGTACATATAATCTGCTTTCTCAACGTTTTGTTACAGGTTAAACTGCTAGAAGACTTGATTGTTAAGACCTAAACGTCCGTTCCGCTTCCTTCTTATTGTATTTTTCATTTTTCTTATTTTTCGATCTAGGAATACTTATAATATAGGTCTATCGAAATGATTATGCTTCATCTAAAAAATGTTGTCAAATTTTCGAAGAAGATTATTCACTGTATATTTAAATGAGGATAAGGGTTTAGATTTTGGTAGAAATGTTCAAATAACTAGTCTCGTGTTAACGATTGTATGATGCATATTGTACAAACAAAACATCCTTTCATTGATTCATTTACGTCATTTATCATTTACACTTACTCACAATATAATTCTCATTGTGGTGAATTCCGAGTGCCTTGTTGCCTAGTAAATATTGTAAAAACAAAGGGAAAGCAGTCAAATTTGCTTTTTGCAATCTTGACGCTCGGAAATCCCGGTGTGTTATATCTAATAATCGAACTGTATTAAACGATTTGTACATTATCACATGAAATTTTGTAATAAAAACTTCATATTGCATAACAGTATCGATGTAACATCCGTATAATTTATGAGCAGCTCCTTTCCTTGTACGTAACAGGCATTTTTTACAAGCAAGTTCGTTTTTCCTTAGTGGTCGCTGAACAGGCACTGGAAGGTTTTTCTTTTTTTTCTCAAGGATTTGCGAGCTCTTACCAAGGATAATCTCTAGAATGGATTAAAGTATAAACAACAAAGCTTGATTATAATATATAACATAACAACTAAAGATTGAGGAGACGAAGTATACATTTTTTCGAAAAATATTATCGACATATGCTGCGAGATGAATCCAACTTACAAAAATCTATTCTTTTTATACCTTCGCCTAATATAAGTAACAATCCAAGAATCTTTCCCATATTTTTTTAAAAAGAAAATTATAAGGTACAAATTATGCAAACGCTCATTTGCACATGCAGGGAGCGATATTCGCAGTCTACCACGCAAGCAGGTAAAAAAATTTCGCTGAATGGTATAAAAACATCCCCCGCTCGTCAGGCATCGTAAAAATCGATTTGTAAATGTATGTACAAGCTCTCACGCGAATATCAACGATATTTCCTGTGAAAGAAAAATGGAATTATCTGCCCCGAATCAATTATAGGCTCAATTTGTCAATCGTGACAAGGCAAGTTTCGCACAAATTGTGTACAATTTTCGAAAAATCTTCTTCCATTCCATATTCCTTATACCTATTACCAAACCTTATTTTCTTTTTTCGAAGAAGAAAACAAAATACTCTTCTAATTTGGTTTCGGTCATTAGAACACATGAGAAAAAATTGAAGGAGAATTTCGCTTTTGTGAAAACCAAAAAGGAAGAGTGAAAACCGGAAAGATAGAGTCACTGTTTTATTATTTTCATCGTCAGTCGATCCTGTTATCTGGGCAAAAAAGAATCGCTAATTTTGGTGATTCGTGTATGTCTATCGTTATGTGTACGTCGATGCGATGTGCGATATACGAGATCGTAATCTACGCGACTGAAGCTAGGTCTCCTTCCCATTATTCGAAATTATTCTACTTGTAAATCTCGGTATTGTCTACAAGGACAACGTTGTACTTGTTTTTCTCGAAACTGAATTGAAGGCAGATTTTTACTCATTTTCGATCAACAGCTGCACGTGCTTCCTGGGGCAAACGAGCAGGGTCCGAGAGAATTTCTGTTGCTGTGGAAAGATACCTCAGCGAATTGAGGACAGCTGAAAAATGACACATTAAATTATATCAAACAGATGTTTCACCTAATTTGTATCAGTTTTCAGGGTGGCGACTTGACCGGGAAACCGGGAAATGACCGGGATTATCATTTGATTTAAAGAATGTAACGTCCCTCTAATCTGATTCTCAAAATATTTAAATATATCCATACGTCATGAGAGGAAGAATATTATTTTTTTCCATTGCTCTATAAGATTTTTTAGCTTAGGGAAGGAGTATAATTTCACTTGGAACAAGGAATTTTCTTCATGGAACGATAACTTTTCAAACTAATTATAATTCGGATTTAGAAGAGAGAATTTTTAAATGTCGTTCCTCCAATTGAAAATTTGTAACAATTTTAAAGGCCCCTCTTCCTAATTTTGAATGAAGGAAGTACTTCAAGCAGACTTTAGAGTTTTCGAATTACGATAGAAAACTTGTTTACATTGTTCATTGCGAATTCATCCTTTTTTAGTTGAAAAGTCAACTACTCGTTTTAAATTAAAAATTGTTTGTTGAAAATCAAAATTTTTTGATTCATCTCTGGTTGAAATGGCAACCACTTTGTTGAAAATCAATTTATCTTTTATTAGTGAAAATTTAAGTATTTGGTTGAACATTGATTTTTGAATTTGAAAATTAAACTTTTTCCTTGAGAAATTATGTACTTCGAAGAAAATTTGCCTTTTTTGTAGAAAATTAAACCTCATGGTAAAAAATGAATCTTTTTGCTTAAAATACATCTATTCCCGTTGAAAATTCATCCTTATACCTGAAAATCCATCAGTTTGGTTGAAAATCTATTTCTTCAACTGAAAATTTAACTGTATCATTTTTAGTGGAAAATTGATATTTTCTAGTTCAAAATTCGACATTCAGGTGAACACTTGTCGGTTTGAATTGAAAATTCAATTATTTTGTTGAAACTTAATACATTTTATTCTTTTCGGTTAACCATTCAAGTTATAAATTTAAGCATTGTTCATGTTAGTTGACAAAAATGTCACTTTTCCTTTTCTGTTTGACAATTTTCATTTCTATGGTTCAAATTTCAACAAGTTTTTCTCGCATGAAAATTAATTTTTTGTCAAGAATTGAAAATGTTCATCATTTTGTTAAAAATTCGTCTTTCTGGTTTAAAATTCAACTACTTCAGTGTAGCATCTACAATTTCACTTCATTCCTAATCATTTTGTGTAAAAGTGAAATAATTTGTTTGAAAGTTAGTTGTTTTCGTTTGCTGGAAGTTATTTTTTTTCCTAAGTAATTTTTTTTAACTGAAAATTTAATTTAGTCCAATTGACAATTCTATAGATTTAGTTAAAAACTCATTTATTCAGCTAAACATCCCTTTTTTCAATTTAAAATTTGATTATTTCAATTTTCGT
This sequence comes from Neuroterus valhalla, assembly GCA_011762715.2. Taxonomy (NCBI): domain Eukaryota; kingdom Metazoa; phylum Arthropoda; class Insecta; order Hymenoptera; family Cynipidae; genus Neuroterus; species Neuroterus valhalla. Next base: position 7,871 of record WSXT02245133.1, on the reverse strand, counting down.
TGACAGTTTATCTTTTTTAGTAAAAGTTAATTTATTTGCTTGAAAACTTAACTCCTTCAGATGAAAATTCTTTGTTTTAGTATAAAACTCTTATGCTTGGTTTGGAATTGGTTTGTTGAACTAGAAATGTTACTGTTTAAACATTTATGAATAAAGAAATTGGAATATTTGTTTATACTCTCTCCCTTTTACGGGTTTGAGAGTCTTTACATGACACACCTCCTCTCCTCTACATAACCTCTTCAGGGTGCGAGACGAGAATCGAACCCGAAACCAGACGAAGTGGGTCCAAAGCTCATGCCTTAGCCCCCACGACCAACTGACCACCCAACTAGAAATGTTACTGTTCCATTTTTGGGTGGAAAATAATTATGTTTTGGGCTCGAAATTCGACTCTTTTGTTGAAACGTTCTATTTTTTCTTGAAAAATCATACTTTCTACTCGAAAAATAATCTTTATGCTTTAATATTGACCTTCATGGTTGAAACTTGAAGTGCTCCAGTTAAAAATTAATGTTTTTATTTGAAAATTCGTCTTCTTCATTGAAAAATGAACTATTTTGTTGGAAATCCGTTTCTTTTTGTTATCGTAAATTGTTTTTTTTTATTGCAAGTTTAACTGTTCCAATTTATGTAAGAAAAATTATTTTTCGTTCTTGAAGATTTGAGTATTTTTGTCAAAATTGATTCATTTTGAATTGTTTGATCTGTTGTGTTAAAGGATTTTTAGAATGAATGTCATGATTAAAAAAAAGTTGGGGTTTTGCGACAAATATAAATATGTCACTTCTAGTTGACCGTAAAAATTGTAAAAATTAACCGGGAAATAACCGGGAATTTGAAATCGTCCGCCGAATCGCCAACCTGGTTTTGGAACGTTTGTAAATTGCATTTTGTTTAATTATTGTCATGTTGGAATTCTGATTATAAATTTTGGACTCGTTTCAAATCCAATAATATCAGATTCAAATTGAAAGCTTGACTGGCTGGAATTCGAATCATGAACAATTTCATATTTTAAGCATTTGAAATTACACCCTTTAGGATTTGAAAGAATTCCAAATTCATAGTTCTAATGATTATAAAACCTGTTCCAAAAAGTCTTTGTTAAAAGCATTCCGGATTCGATAATCTCACATAGATTCTTATAGTAAATATTATACAGATTCAAACTAATTTGAATAAATGAATTTGGAAGAAATGTAAACGTTGGAAATTGAATAAAGGTTACCTTCAATACTTTTAGAATAAAAAATTGAAAAAAAATGTTGGTCTTCAGTTGCGATCGTTCAAAACTCAGATTGAAACTTTGAGAATCAGGAGATTTCAAATTGAAAGCACTTGAAATGCATCAATTCTCAATTTTTAAGTCCATAATTGTACGTTTAAAAGAGATCGTCAAAAATGGTACAATTTACAACTTCATACTTATCTAGTTGAAAACAATTTGATATCAATTTATTTCACGTTGTACTTTCATGAATGGTAATTTTAAATTAACAACGTTTGGAATCGGATAAGTACCTACCCTGACGAGAGTTCCGGATATGAATTCATTCCGAAATATGTATCTGAAACAATCCGGAGCAATCCAAACCAATCCGAAAAAAGTACTCAATCTCGTTTGGAACAAATTGTTTGAAAATTGATCCGAGTCATTCCTATTCAATCCGACCTCGGAATGATTCAAACGGGTTTCAATCCGAATGAATCCGGACTTGGATTCATCAGATTGAAAATTCGGATTAGATAAATTTGAGTTCGAATTGTTCCGGATTCATTTGGATTGAAAATTGTGTTTGGATTAATTCGAATTGAGTCGGATTAATATTAAAAAGTTTTATATCGAACGAAATACAGTACATACATCTTTCGAATTGTTTCGGATACAGACTCTGGAATAATTCAAAATGATTCGGAATGAATTCCTATCCGAAACTTTTGCTAGGGTATTGCAGTGACGGATTTTACGAGTACGAGTTCAACAATGTATAAACTGGAAACGTTCTTGACTAATCAATTTCAAATTCATAGTCATAAAAGGACAATTTCAAATTAAAAGCCTCGATTTATGAATCTTTAATGCTTAATTTGGAATCCCTCGAATTTGTTGTTTTTCAATTAAAAACTGTTCAATTTTGAAGGATAACACTTTTTAAATTCACTTGCCTTTGATTCCCCTAACTCGAATGGATGTATAAAGTTTAATTTTGAAATCAAGAAATTAAGTATGTTTTATTTTGAAAACAACCTAATTTTGATGACCTCCAAAGTAAACTTATTCAAATTATATTGGGGTTTGGCCTAATGGTTTAATAATAATGATAATAAAAGTAATGAAAAAAGTACAGAACAAAAAATGTTCAACTTCAACCCTTAAAAAATGTAAATTTTTTGAGGCGTGAATTATTTAACGATTCAAAAGACTGGGAACAATTTTATGAATCAAGAACCAACCGGTAATTTGTTACTGAGACCCATCATTTCTTCGTATAGAAAGAAGAGGCTGATAAACCGAGGCGTTTCGCAGATTCATTCATTTGCAAGAAGAAATAATTTTAAAAACTCTTCTTCGGCGATATCTCAGAACAAAAAGATCCATAAAGTTTTTGTCTATTTTTTATGCGATCTCTTGATCCAAAAGCCACCTTATCAGATAATAATTAATCATAAAATTCGAAGGTTTTTGTACCAAGAGAAAATGAGGACACTAATTTCTATCTCAGATTTTATATCGTAACAGCCTAATATGTGGAAGGCATTTTTTGTAAAGAATTTCATCTTCAATCTTCTACACTGTGATTGCCCCTACCATCCACGGACTGGGTTGCAGCCAAAGGCATGATGGGAGGACCAACAGAAAATTGTATCTTAATTCTTAATTCATAATAATGATAATTATTCTTATTAATAATTAAACACATAAACATAAACCAACCTGGTCTGAGATCAACAAGCGAGCAATGCTGCTCCACCCACACAATCGTGCTCCTGTACAAGTCATCAATACTTGCTGTAGATACAGAAGTAGTGAAGGAAGTCATCAATGGCTCCAGTAAGATGCTAAACTGATCATTTGATTCAGGAAATTTTTCATTTATAAAATATTTACATATCTTCTAATCAACAAAATTGAATTATTTCGTGGGTTTAACTACAACTTATGAAAAAATCTAATTTATATTTCTGAAAATATTGATTTTCCTCAAACAAAAAATAATTACATAAAATATTGGTCAAATTACTACCGCAGGGTCCCCCTGGGAGCACTGCTGATTAGGAAAATGACACTTCGTGACCCTAGAACAGGCCTCACCGGAATGCAGTCAATGGCTGCATTGGCTACCACTGGCAGCCACGAAGAGAAGTCAAACAGCCCATTAAAGAAAACTTCGTTACACTCGACTCTGGTCCATCATTTTCTCCAACTTACCGATCTACGGCAAGGATCCGAACCCTCTTTACAGTTCCTAGGATTCCTATGTCTTTATACCTCTTTGTCTTTTTGATCTCCTTGGCCGTGATATTGCAGTCTGCTGGAACCGAGAATCGGATCATGAATATTCCGATCACGAACATTGTTCGTTTCTTTATGTCAAGGAGTGCGATGTCAGGTCTCGTGTATTCAATGCGGACTATGGTCGAGATCATGCAGTTCCAGCAAATTCGGCAATCCTTGTTCTCAGCAACCAACTCCATCTTCGTTCGTTCAAACCCATAAAAGTGTCAAAGATTATAAGAGAATACCCCTAGAGCCGTATTGTGCCTGTAGAGACACGTCGCTGTTGCATGAATAGGACAACTGGATAGTGTGCGACATAAGTGATCGGGATGTTTATGACACACTCTGCACCTACCGCTGGGAACTTTTCGACGTAAAATGTGGCTTTGCTAAGGCGGAAATGAAACCGTCCTGACACGCGAAAATGAAGCTCTGAATTTAGTCTAGATGATTTTAGAAAGCTAAAGATGATGGAGATGATTGTCGAGGAATTATTCCCAAAGTATCCGGACAGGATCATCGTGGAGGAAACACAAACTGAGTCGATTCCTGTTTTTACTCAGGAGGAACTGTGGACGACGGCCTCCAAAATGGATTGTGGTAAGGGACCAGGCCCTGGTGATATCCCGACGGAGGTGATGATGTTGGAAGAAAGAGTTGATGCTCTTTTTTGATGCTCAATATGTTTAACTCGTGCGTCACAACAGGGGTCTTCTGTTCGAAATGGAAAAAAGAGAAACTTGTCCTTTTGGAAAAGAGTACAGATTACTCTGCATTCTTGATGTCATTGGAAAGCTCTTCGAAATCGAAATCCAGCATTCATATTAAATAGGTGCTAATCTGTATAAAAACATATTTTTAAACTTCATAATTCTATTGTTCGAAAAAATTCTAAATCTGACTCGCATATGAAAAAAAGGATACGATCCAGAACTTCCAGTTTTCCCTAGTACGTGTTCGTACATATTCATCAAACATCTCCTTCATCTTATTGGTCCTATGTCTTGAAACGGGCGCTCCCGTAGCAGGAAGTAGTGATTGGCAATTACTGAAAACAGTTTTATTAATTCAGATCTTTTGGATTTTCAAATCATATGAGTCAATAGAAAGAATTAAAACCTTGTTCTGTGAATAGTAAAGTTCTAAATCAATTGAGAGTCCTTGATAAAAAAAACTTTGTCGACTTTGACTAGAAACTTTACATTCTTGGAGAGGAAAATTTTCTCACCTAATTGAAGTATTAAGGCGTTCAATCTGACTTCTCAGATTGTCCATTTCTTCCTTTAATTGGTTTCTTTCTGTCCTTAGTTGCCTGATATAATCCGCCCCCTTCTGAAGCATCGCAGCCTTACTCAATTTTTGATTTGGATTCTGATTAAGCTGCGGTATCAAGCTGTGAAGCATGTCGAATCCGCTTTTAATATTGTATCTGCGTTTCTGCTCTGCGTGGATATGACCCACTCTTTTTTGTTCCTTATATTGTCCTCGCTCCGGTTCACCTTTGACGTATATTCTAGAAGGGGAGAGTGGACTACCTAAACTCATAGGACTGTGCAAGGGACTCAGACTAAGACCTTGAGGGCTGTGCGCACTGGAACCATCTTTCGGCGAACCTGGACTCCCATGGGACTGTTGAGCTTGGCTATTCGTGTTCAGATGAACTTGCTGGCCACTCGAAGATTGTTGCATTTTCTAAAAAAAAAATAGATCTTGCGGTTTAAAATCCACTAAATCAATTTACAAATTTGGGGACTAGGAATGGTAGGAATAAAGATTGATTAATTTTTGAAGAAATATTCACGAAAAATATTTTGATTCTAATTCTTGTAAAAAATTATTGGGGTGCATCCTGGTCGTACTAGTCTTCCCCACTGAAATAAATTCTCAATTAAGAAGAACCTTATTGCTTCTAAGTCAAAAGTAGTCTTGAACTCGATTTCTATATCTAATTTTCTCGAAGTCTAGCCATTCATTTTTGTACCGAATTATTCGACTGATTGTATAATAAAAGAAAACAAGAATATACACCCTTTTAAAATATTGAGGTTCGTCATTTTGTTAGAAAAATTTTTTGAAATAAACTTTTGAGTCGAAAGAAATTCATGATAAAGATAATAATTACCTGTTGCTGTCCTTGAGCTTGTACTGCAGGTGCTGAATGCATGGACTGAATCGCGATTGGAGTGGAGATGTGATGAGTGTTGCTGTTTGCTGGTGAAGGCGAATTCGATGGAGGCAACATCGGCAAAATGTGTTTGACCCCAGACGACTGACTTGCTCCAGGAACATTTTTGTCGTTTCCAGTGTTGACAGTGTAGATACTAGACGTATCTTAACAGCAAGGAAATAATTTTGAGAAAGATTGCATCAAAATGAAAAATGATTATTACAGCTAATAAATGTCAGGCTTTACAGAGCAAATGACTCTCAAAGAAGGATGACAGGATGCTTTTTCAGCTCTATATTTAATTTCGTATCTAGTCCGCTAATTTTCTAAATCCATGCGAATCTATTTCAAATGATGGAATTGACCTAATTGTCAGATAAACCTATTTCATTGTTACGTAAGAATTGTGCAAGAATATAATGAAAATAGTTGTAACCAAGAATCATCATTATTTCTTTCAATGTCTCAGAGTTATTTAACATTTTCAAACATCGTAGATGAGAAATTTACACACTTTTTTAAATTATAATACTTCATCGTATTCAAATTACAGAAGAATTCACAATTACGTTTAGAAAGTCTCTGTCAACTACAAAGTTAACGTAAGATTATTTACAGTGAATATATTTTTGATCATTGTAATCATCCTTTGTCCATACACAGGGTGGCGATTTGGCAGACGATTTAAAACTCCCGGTCATTTCCCGGTTTTTCCCGATCAAGTTTTTCAATTTTCCCGGTCAACTAAAAGTAACATATGCAGATTTGTCACAAAACGCAAAATTGTACTTCAATTCGTCACGTTCATTTTAAACATCCTTTAATGAAACAGTCAAGAATTGCAAAATAAATTAATTTTGAAAAAAATACTGAAATTTTCCACGAAAAAATATCAATTTTTCTACAAAAGTTGGAACACTTAAACTTACAATTGAAAAAATCAATTTGCTATAACAACAACAAAAATGTATTTCTAACAAAATAGTTCATTTTCACACTCAAGAGACGAATTTTCAAATAACATTATGAATCTTCAACTAGAACAGTTTGAATTGCAAACCAAGAAGATGAGTCTTCAACTAAAATGATAAATATTTACTAAAGCACTTAAATTTTCAACCATTAAGGTGAATATTTAGTCGCGATTCGGCGGACGATTTCAAATTACCGGTCATTTCTTGGTTTTTCAAGGTCAAGTTTTCGAATTTCCCTGGTCAACTAGAAGTAACATATTTATATCTTTCGCAACACGCTAATATTTATTTTTATTCTAATCTGAACATCCTTCAACGCAACAGATCAAACATTGCAAAATAAATCAATTCTGAGAAGAATACTCTAATTTTCAAACGAAAAAAAAATCATTTTTTTACGAAAATTGGAACAGTTAAACTTACAATTGGGAAAATTATTCTGCGATAACAAAGAAAAATGGATTTCTAACAAAACAGTTCATTTTTCAACCAATGTGATGAATTTTCAAGTAACACTATGAATCTTAAACCAGAACAGTTGAATTACAAAAATAGAAGATGAATTTTTAACTGAAAAGATAAATATTTAACCCATTACTGGCCAAAACTATTTTTCGTCAATAAAAGTGAGTGACTTTTTGTATTGCGCTTTGTATTAGCCCTATCAACACAACTATCTCAAAAAATTCCCCAAATTTTTTTTTTTTCAGTCGTTCTTGACACGGTTTGCAATTTCGAACCGTGGCCATTAAAGAGGTGAAAACACATTAATCGATCCAGAATCTTTTTGGGTCGCAAATAAGACTCATGGCCATTAATGGGTTAACTGGAGCACTTCAATTTCCAACCATGAAAGTGAATATTCAAACAAGAAGATTAATTTCCAAATAGGAAGAATCATTTTCTAATAAAAACCATGATGTTTTAACATAATATTCGCATTTCGAAGTCAAAAAATGATTATTTTCAACCAAAAATGAAACAGTAACATTTTCAGTCTAAAAAAACTCATTTTAAAACTAGCATAAGTGTTTAAAAATAAAAAAGGAATGTTTGACTGAAAGAGTTGAGTTTTCAAACAGATAAATTAACTTTTACGGGAAAAAAAAATCACGAACGAAAATTTCATTACTCAAATTTAGAATTAAAAAAAAGGATGTTTCGCAAAACAAATCGATTTTCAACTGAAACTATGGAATTTTCAATTAGAATAAGTTAAATTTTCCGT
>WSXT02245122.1:0-11175 GCA_011762715.2 Neuroterus valhalla | reverse complement strand
ATATAAACTTTTTTAAGTATGGGAATTCAAATATCTTGTTGAAGATTTGTTCAATTGTTCCAAAATTCTACTCTTGGATTGAAAATTTATCGTCAGGGATTGAAAATTAACATTTTTTGAAAACTCATCTTTTTTTATCGGAAATTCAAGTTTATTGGCTGAAAATAAACTTTCTTTGATTGAGAATTCAATTTTTTGGTTGAAGATTTGTTCATTTTTTCAGAATTCATCTCTTAGATTGGGAATTGATCTTCTTTGATTGAAAATCAACATTTTGGTTGATAATCAATCTTTTTTGCTTGAATATAAACTTTTTTGAGTATGGGAATTCAAATATCTTGTTGAAGATTTGTTCAATTGTTCTAAAATTTCACTCTTGGGTTGAAAATTTATCTTCATGGATTGAAAATTACCATTTTTTGAAAACTCATCTTTTTTTATCGGAAATTCAAGTTTATTAGCTGAAAATAAACTTTCTTTGATTGAGAAATCAACTTTTTTTTAAATGCGAATTCAAATATCTTGTTGAAGATTTGTTCAATTGTTTCAAAATTCTACTCTTGGGTTGAAAATTTATCTTCATAGATTGAAAATTAACATTTTTTGGAAACTTTTTTTTTTTGGTGGGAAATTCAAGCGTTTATCGGTTGAAAATAAACTTTCTTTGATTGAGAATTCAATTTTTTGGTTGAAGATTTGTTCATTTGTTCAGAATTCAACTCTTAGATTAGAAATCGGTCTTCTTCGATTGAAAATCAACATTTTGTTCGATAATCAATCTTTTTTGCTTGAATATAAACTTTTTCGAAAATGGGAATTCAAATATCTTGTTGAAGATTTGTTCAATTGTTTCAAAATCCTACTCTTGGGTTGAAAATTTATTGTCAGGGATTGAGAATTAACATTATTTGAAAACTCATCTTTTTTTATCGGAAATTCAAGTTTATTGGCTGAAAATAAACTTTCTCTAATTGAGAATTCAATTTTTTGGTTGAAGATTTGTTAATTTGTTCAGAATTCAACTCTTAGATTGGAAATTGATCTTCTTCGATTGAAAATCAACGTTTTGGATGATAATCAATCTTTTTTGCTCGAAAATTAATCTTTCTTAGTTGATAATTAAACTACTCGGTTAAATTCTGAAAATGGTGTTATTGGTTTTCGGTTATTTCTGGTACTTTTTGAAAACTGAAAAAACGTATATTTTTCACAGACGTCAAAAATATACGTTTTTTCAGTTTTCAAAAAGTACCAGAAATAACCGAAAGCCAATAACACCATTTTCAGAATTAAATAAAATACCTGGTCGAAAATCTAACATCTCGTAAACTAGTCGGTTAAAGATTCATTCACTTGACTAAAATTTTTACTGTTGTGTTAAAATGTCTTCTTCTTTGATTGAAAATAAACATTTCGTGGAAAATACATCCTATTTTATCGAAAATTAATCTTTTTGCTTGAAAATAAACTTTTCCTAAATAAAAAATTCAAATTTTCTTTTAAAGATTTGTTTATATATTTCAAAGTTCTCCTCTTGGGTTGAAAATTTTTCTCATTTGATTGAGAATTAAGATTTTTTGAAAAGCTATCTTTTTTGTTCGAAAATTCAAGTTTATTGGTTGAAAATAAACTTTTTTTTATTGAAAATTCAACTATTCGGATGAAGATTCGTTCATTAATTCATAGAGAGGAGTAACTGATTCGTTTAGTGAAGATTGTAAGATTACACTACATATTATTATTAATTCTAAATTTGATTCAACACCAAACCCATAAAGAGTTACCTTCACCGCCCCTAAATTCACGCCACATTATCTAGCACAGGTAACCCGGCTGATATACCGTTGCATAACTTTTACATCATCATGGAAGAGGGTATCTATTCTCATATCCCGGAATGCGGAATCCTACCACGCTTTAGGGAACTAAAGTTACTAATCGGACACGCAACATACTCTAGGACTCTAGGTATCAGAAGTATCAGAACACCCAGAAGTTTATTCCCAATTCACCTGTCCTGAAGGTTTGGAACGAAATTATGTCAATTTTTTGAAACTTTCTTGATCGAGATATAGGACTGGGTAATATTGTCGGTGCCAAGGTCGGTTACAAGACCTTAAAGGATCGCGTGATTGCCGTAAGTTTTCGCTCGTTGGAAAGAACCATAGACCCATAATGACGATGTTTTATGTCGGCTCGTTGCAAAGAGTCACGATCGCACTCCGACTGCTAACCCTGTTACGCGGAAGCCTCTGCGGGTCGCCTTTTTATATTTCCTCTACTTAAGGAATTTACTTCGTCCTTTTCATTATTCCTGAAAGATTGAGCTTCTAAATTTAAATCTGTAAAAAAATGTGTAAATCGCTTGAAAGAGAAAAGAAGGATCCTGCAGACAAATTTCAAAATTCGAGACCAATTTGCATTCCTCAAACTTGTATAAAAGCGCCTTTTTTCCGATTTGAGATGTAGAATGCAATTTGATATCAGCGAAATTTACACTGCTATACAGAAGATTTCCACTGAAAAATATCGCGAGAAAACAGTCACTGTTTCCTGGTAAAGTTTATAGAGGGCAGTTCCTATTACACGTAATGCAGAAAATCTCTCTAAGATCAAATCCTTGAAATCCACTGAAATTCGAGTTATATCCTACTGGCTTTTTCAACTTACGAAACTACTGGAATCTCAGTGAACTCTTACTGATTCGACAAGTTCCATGAATAAGAAATTTTTCACCAACTCTCTGGTTCATAGTGAAATTTCACTGATCCAAAACAAGAGAGTGTATTTATAAGATTATAATCGATTATTAATACAGACCCTGGAGGTACGAACTAAAAAATTTTCAGTCAAAAGTCACTAACCTCCCCTTGACTTAATCTGAACTATTCTCTCGAAAGTCGGTCGAATTCTTCACCATAAGATAGTTCGAAGATCCTCAGTAAGCTTCTCCACTACCAATAATTAGTGAAATTCAATTAGGAATTTAACTAGTTTCCCGCTGATGAGTTATTTTAACTGATTGCTATTCGAAACTAATACAGGTTTACATAGTCCTTCAACTTACTTTGCTTGTAAAGTATACTGTACTGTACTACAGTAGACTTCACTTTTGAAGCAGGGCGCACTTTTTGAATAAAAGAAAGTTGTTTGCACAAAGTTCTAATAGCAATAGAAACTTTTTTTTTTGAGTCAAAAACACTTCCCTAAAGTTTCTTATAAAAACATCCTTCCGTCACCGCATCGTAGATATAGCTAAAAATTACAAAAAACGGAGCACTTCTTCAGGGAGAATTTAGAAAAATTTTAATCATCATTAAAAAAAGTTCAAAGCAAGTCGATTTATACCTGTTTAGTCATAATTCCATTAGTATATTTGTTGCTCTTTCCAATTCACTTCAAAGTTTCAAGAAATCGAAAGAAGTCAACTTTGTCGCTATTGTTTTAGAGTCATGGTGAATTTTTCGACTATTTGACCATCTAATGTGTGATATACATTAATGGTAATGTATTCGCAATATGTTGTAAAAATAATATATCAGGAAGGTTGATATTGAAATAATTGTTATTGACTTAGAATTAAAAGCAAATTTTGAAAAGTAATATATTGCTCTTTATTTGACATAAAAATAAATTTTCAGTGTATAAATTATCAGAAAAAATAGTTCGAAGCAAGTTAAATTTTTTCAGCGCGCCTAGGGCTACGCCCTTGGCGTATTTTTTACCTCGCGCATTGCGCTCGGCTACTTCCGTGCTTGATTCAGTTTACCGTGTAATGCTCACACAGAGTTCCAAATATTGCTAAACTGTTGAAAACCTCTGCTTCTATTAAGATAATTACATCTCGCCACCGATATTTACATTTCGCATGGTTTTGCTAGCAAATTTTTTTAACGTAAGCAGTTTTTGTTCTTTTAATTTTTTTCGTATCTCACATAGTTTTGCCACCTTTCATATTTTGACAGGGAATGTGCATTTTTTATTTTTTAAAAAGCTATTTCGATGTATAAGACTAGAACCGTTGAACAAAAATGGCTGGTTAACGAACTCGTCCTTTCTTTTCCGGCCATAAAAAAATGTGCCAAAGCACAATCCAATATGATCATTCTTTCGAAAATTATCGAGTTCACAAATTACAGACAGGCAGACAGACACACAGATAGACAGACAGACACCTTCATAGAAATAGTTTTTTCTGACTCAAGGGGTCTCAAAACGTGAAGATTACATTAATTTCTTATTGCTTGAAATTTCAAGGTCACTTAAGTTTTTAGCTATATCTACGATGCGGGGATAGAAGGATTTCTTTTCTCCATGAAACTATTGCAAAGTAGATGTACTGTACTTTTAAAATTCGATTAGATTAGCCCAATCAAACAGATAATTTCCAAGTTTTTCAAATTTGACTTATGTAATAATTGAATTGACTCATTTGATGTCTTTAAAACAAATAACACTAGATATCATTTTCACTGAATGTTTTCAAACAGTTCGTCTTCAATACTTCAGCTTTTAAATTGTTCCCTTTTTAAAACTGCAGTAAATAATTATTTATTTGTAGTCGCTTACAATATTTTCGATTCTTCGGTGTCCGCCGCTTCCAAATGGACTTGTTCAAACCGATTCTGATTTCGAAATTCAGGTAGTTTTTATTTTTATACCATTAGGGCCCCCCCTCCCTTAACCCTATTCTTGCCCCTTAAGGGGTAAGCGTAACTCGTAAAGAGTCATATTTGGGTTTGTTGGATACACAGGAGGGTACAGTCTTCCACCAACATTCCCGCACAGTCATTCATCCAAATACTAACCGTGCCCAACGCTGCTTAACTTCAGAGGTCGGACAGGAGGATCAAGGAGTATGAGGAGGATTTGAAAGGGGAAATGAGTAGAGGGAACGGGAAATGAGAGAAAGCAAAGTAAGGGAAAATAAGGCGTATTGAGGTTTTGGAGAAAAGTGAGGAGAGAGGTGATGAGAATGGAAGCGGAAATAAAGGAAAGTGAGGAGATGTGAGAGGGAGGATAGGAGAAGTAATTAAGAGTGCGGGTAATTGAGGGGAGATGAGGGGAAATGAGTCGAGGTGGAAGAAAATGAGAGAAAGCAAAATAAGGGAAACTAAGGCGTATTGAGGTTTGGGAGAAAAGTGAGGGGAGAGGTGATGAGAATGAAAGCAGAAATAAAGGCAAGTGATGAGATGTAAGAGGAAGGATATGAGAAGTAAGTATGAGTATGGGTAATTAAGGGGGAATGAGTAGAGGGGACGGAAAATAAGGTGATTGAGGTTTGGGAGAAAAGTGAGGGGAGAGGTGATGAGAAAGCAAGCAGGAATAAAGGCAAGTGAGGAGATGTAAGAGACAGGATATGAGAAGTAAGTATGAGTATGGATAATTGAGGGGAGATGAGGAGAAATGAGTAGAGGGGACGGAAAATGAGGTAAATAAGCCGTATTGAGGTTTGGGAGCAAAGTGAGGGGAGAGGTGATGAGAAGGGAAGCAGAAATAAGGGCAAGTGATGAGTTGTAAGAAGACGGATATGAGAAGTAAGTATGAGTATGGGTAATTGGGGGAAGATGGGGGGAAATGATTAGAGGGGAAAGAAAATGAGAGAAACCAAAGAAGGGAAAATAAGGCGTATTGAGGTTTTGGAGAAAAGTGAGGGGAGAGGTGATGAGAATGGAAGCAAAAATAAAGGCAAGTGATGAGATGTAAGAGGAAGGATATGAGAAGTAAGTATGAGTATGGGGAATTGAGGGGAGATGAGGGGAAACGAGTAGAGGGGACAGAAAATTACGGAAAGAAAAAAAGGGAAAATAAGGCGTATTGAGGTTTAGGAGAAAAGTGAGGGGAGAGGTGATGAGAATGGAAGCAGAAATAGAGGCAAGTGATGAGATGTAAGAGGAAGGATATGAGAAGTAGGTATGAGTATGGGTAATTAAGGGGAAATGAGTAGAGGGGACGGAAAATGAGTTAAATAAAGCGTATTGAGGTTTGGGAGAAAAGTGAGGGGAGAGGTGATGAGAAGGAAAGCAGAAATAAAGGCTTGTGATGAAATGTAAGAGGAAGGATATGAGAAGTAAGTATGAGTATGGGGCATTGAGGGGAGGTGAGAGAAAATGAGATCATGGAGATGGAGTAAGGGGTGGAGGGGGACGTATATAGGAGATTGTAAACTTTTCAAATACTGTAGTGAATAGGCTACGAAACCATTTTTGGTAGGCGCATATCGACTTTTTTTACTAATTTTCCAAAATAATATTTTGAAATAAAGCCCCTCTGCATATTTAAGTTGTCTTTTTGAAAAAAATGTGTTCGGTTCGACAAAGACATTTAAATTTATTGAAGAAGTAGAACGTTGAAGATCACCAGGAATTGCTAATATACATTTTTGTATTATTTTACATTTCTTCAAGTCAGGAATTTTTAGAACAGCTTGGAAGTTATGAGTTCCTCTATCCTGAAATATATGAACTAATTAATTTACTTTTAAATCAAAGAATAAAGTGAATTGAATTTGGAGGTCCACGCCTGCTCTATAAGTTGGTTCAGAGTGAACAATGAATTGATTGTATTAACCAATTTGCTCGGAGCGACAACCTCTTGGATTCCAGAAATACAATGTGCCCAACATCTTCTCGGAATGCAATCTGGTAACAAGACATCAAGCTAATGATAAACGTCGTGTCGGGCGAAAATAAACTGGATGGCATTAATTGTCTGGTTTTCGCTCGTAAGGGCGGATCCCAAAGTGTCACCATATCACTTGGACAATTTCACCCTGGAAAGTGAATAACGCTGAGCGAATTTTCACAGATGAGGGCAGGTGTTTAAACAGTTGCGATTCTATCTAATCCGAAATATTGTAAACTTCAAAGAATCTGAGTATCAAAACGAAATTGTATCAAATTGGAGCAATTAGAATATCCCAACAGTAGGGAATTAAAAGAAAATTGTGAGGGTTGGAAAAGAAAGGAGAAATATCTAGTGGTAGTAATGATTATAAATCATGATCTACTAATAGCAATCTACAATCCAGATTTTAAAATAGAATAACCTGAAAGACAACTCGTAAATTACAAAATTCTGCTTTTTAATTCTCGTCACAGATTGCAAAATTTATTTCGAATCTACGATATCTGATTATTGTAACATGCTGGAAAATATTGGTTTGAAATGCGTTCATCGATGATTAACGATCCAATTGCAATAAGGCTTGACTGTAAACGAGATACATATCTTGTTCCAGCGGCAAACGAGATTGGTGGAAGCACGTTTAATGAAATGGTAGTATCGATTAATGAAAAAAAAAAAGTTTAATGCCACTCAGCCAGGAGTAATCTATAAAAAATAAATGTAATAACGAGGTAAAATCCTAAACCACTTGAGTGACCCGACACATTTAGAAAACGGCGGGTCGCGGATTGGTGTGCCTTGGGCCCAACGATTACTGAGGAATAAGGGGATACCGGTATCGCGCCCTCCCTCTTGTATGGATTCTGAATGCATAGTGCACATTTACGGAGAAGTAAGAATACATAGCATCTGTGGCTAGAAATGTTTACCGATTCACACTTCTACGATATCATATAAGCATTTGACACAGTTGATCGAAATTTACATTTTTCTCGTTCGTACAGTATAGAAAATGATTTTTACCATCATGTCCGTGTGGAAAAATAGAGCGATGATCTGGATCCAGACTAGACTGGCTATAGTACTGTGCCTTATCAGGATGAGAATAGTCTGAAACGACAATGAAGAAAAATACTTCTTCAGATATTCTTTATTGCTTTTTTTATTTATAATCCTTTGACGCGAATTCATTTTTTTTATACTTTGAAAGCTGATACACATCTTGTCTAGGCCAGACTAAACCTTCCAAATCAGACAATCTAGGCGGATCTATATCTGGGCCACATTTAATATTGGACTGCGATGGAATTTTTACAACAGAGGTATTACTTATGAGTGTACACTAGGGTGGTTTTTTGAACGCAGATTGTTTAAAATACATGAAATACTACTTTATACTGATAAGTAGATGTTTATTCAAATTGCTTAAACAATTATAAGAAAAGGGTTAGAAAGTCAACGTTTTTTCTGAATTTCTCAACTAATTTTCATTGTTCCATTTAGGGCGAGGTAATAATCAATTAAAGTTAACCAAAATGATTGTTCAAACAATTTCTTATTAGTTATAACAATATTCTCTAAGAATAATGCTACAAAGTTGCGATTTTTTCTGGAATTTTCAACTTTTTTTCTACATTTCACCTCAAATAAGTAATTATTTAATTTAATTCAGCAAAAATAATTTTTTGAACAATTTATTGTCATTGCTAATAATATTTTCTTTGCTTAATGTTAGAAACTTGCGGTTTTCTCTGAAATTCTTAACTTTTTGCCGACTTTTCACTTGGAGTGGAGTTGATATTTTATTGAATTTAACAAAAATAATTGTTTAAACAAATTATTATCGTTTATGGCTATCTTCTCTTAGATAAGTAATTGAATTAGATTGATTTGGATTAAATTGGTTAAATTGTTGGTTAAATTAGATTGTTTTGTTTTTTTACTTTTTTTTGAATGATCAACCTTTATATTTTTTATTGAAATATTATATTTTTAGGTCGAAAATTCAGCTCTTTAGTTGAAAGTTGAACTACTTCATTAAAATTTCAATTTTTGCGTTAAAGATCCATAACTTTAGAAGAAGATTCGAAATTCAAATTTCACTGAATGAATTCGGTTTTTTTTTATTAATTTTTTTTAACATTGGGAACAAAAATGATTTACCTAAAACAATACAATACTATTAAAAATATGATTCTCTATAACATTTATGTATTATTTGTTCACAACTAAAAAGGTAAAGCAAAGTTAAACATTTCAGAAAAACCCGCAACTTCTCAGCACTAATCTTAGAGAAGATAACATTAAGGTATAATAATTTGTTTAAACAATCATTTTTGTTAAATTAAATTAAATATTAACTCACTTCAAGTAAGAAGTGGGCAAAAAGTTAAAAATTTCAGAAAAAACCGCAAGTTTCTATCATTAACCAAAGAAAATATTATTAGCAATAATAATAAATTGTTTAAACAATTATTATTTAACATTAATTAATTATTACTTTAGTCTAATTTGAACGTGATAAAAAATTGAAAATTTCAGGAAAAAACCGCAGCTATGTAGTATGAATCTGGAAGAAGATAGCTATGAACATTTACAATTTGCTTAAACAATTATTTTTGCTAAATTAAATTGAATAATTACTTATTTCAAGTGAAATGTAAAAAAGTTGGACATTCCAGAAAAACCGCAACTTTGTGGCATTATTCTAAGAGAATATTGTTATAATAATTACCCAATTGTTTAAACACTTATTTGTGTTAACTTTAATTGATTATTACCTCGCTTTAACTGAAACAGTGAGAATAAGTTGAAAAATTCAGAAAAAACTTTGTCTTTCTAGCCTTTTTCTTATAATTGTTCAAACAATTTAAATAAACATCTAATTATCAGTATAAAGTATTATTTCATGTATTTGAAACAATCTGCTTTCAAAAAACCGCGAAAAAATCATAATTAGCGCCAAAAATTCGAAAAAAAGCATTTTTTCACTTATGGGGGTTTTGGGACCCTATAAAAAGGACTCATGGGGTTGAATGGGTGATATTTGAAAAGTAATATTTCATTCGCATTCTGTGACTAATTGTGAAGAGAAATGGTGAATTTCGAACTCGATTCACCTAATATTGAGAATTCTGAATAAAATTTACAAAAACATCTTTTTTTCTTATTGGAAATACGAGTTAAACTTCATGAGGCTTGCGTCACCTCTAAATATTATTTAAAAAAAAAATGCGTTTGTTTTTTTGTAGATTCGAACAAATTTCCGGGCGTTTTACATAAAAATTATAAAAAAAAATTTCTAAAGCATTTTTGGACCTCCCTAGTGTAGACTCACTGAATTGGATTCAGTGAGAAGTACGTCACTGAGTTAAATCATTCAGTTTCTTAGCCTAATAATAATCATTGGAAACTCACTGAATAATCTTCAAAATTCACTTATGAATCAGTGGGAATCCTTACTGATTACACGCATCAGTGATGTCTTCTGTCCTGATTCAGATTCAGATAGTGGGTGTAACTTTTTAGGGAAACTGGTATGCGGTTTATAAATTTCGTAGTATCTGCAGATTTAGAAATTAACGATCGCAATAATATCGAGATCGTTCCTGATCTCCCGATGCATTGAACACTTTAACCTGTTCGCGAAGAATTTCGCAGTGGCAGTGTAGCAACGCCATTTTCATGCCCGCAATCACGAGACTCCTTGCTTTGGACTTTTAGAGTCTACCTGAATCTACCTGACTGTGTGTCTGTCCTGGATGACCTTGGGGCCATTAAAATGGAAGGAAAGGTCCAGATTTCTTCGTGCGACTTTTCAACCCGTTTGCGGTCGCTCTTCTCACTATCTTCTGGTTCCACGAAGTTTTAGCAGATGGGCAACAATAACGGTCCTGTTGATTAGATTAGATTACATTTCACTCTATGCATGACATTTCCGGGTGTTAATATAGCCAGAAATCCTTCCTCACATGCAAGATTGTCAGACTTCAGACCCTTAAGCTCACATAACGGATCTTTACATTCGAAGCACTCACATACCCTCGAGCATTTAATCAGGAAAGTGGAAAACTGTATAAAACCAAAAGATTCGACCCCAACCATCTACTGCCAGACGAGTTTATATGTAGACATTTGATAGCATCGAGAACTCACATTTATCATCGACATCAAACCTTCATGGAACACGTGTGGTAAACAAAAGACTAAAGTGAGAATTCCTCACGGTCATCCTTCCGAATTCTAACGATGCCCGTCCGTGCTTAACGTACAAGATCTTCTCGTATCCTGGTGACTATTTTGCTCCTGAATTGAATCCTCTTGATTTGTTGTTATATATATTTTATTGGAAATATCATTCCATACCAAAAGAATTCTAAAAATTGGGAACAGACATCGAAGACCCGAAAAAATAAAAACAGTTTGATTCTCTGATTTCATCAGTGGAGAAATAGTATATTATGCACCTAAAGATAGACAAAAAACGCGTCTATCCATAGGTGCATACGATATTTTCTTCAACAAATGCATGAATACACGGGGTTTCGA
>WSXT02245111.1:0-15383 GCA_011762715.2 Neuroterus valhalla | reverse complement strand
TAGTGAATAATCGTCAATTTCGTTCATTTTTTTCGGGCGTATAATGTCTAAATTCCACGTGATTGTGGGACAAAATATATATTCTGGATCCACTACTGTCAGTAGAGGAGACACTCCTTCTAAGAACTAATGCCCCTCTGCTCAAACAGACCAAACGGACCTTCATCGTTCTCTTCGTTTCCTGTAAGGTTTCATGCAGGGCTGTTGATGCGGTTTCTTGATTCCACACCACATACGATATATTACTTCTAAACATTTGTGCGGTGTTGAAAAACTTGACACCTTCGACAGACAATGTACTATTGCGCTAACAGAAAAAAGGTTGGATCATTCACGTCTGATGATAGCACTGATGATCTTGCAAACGAGAGTACGTAAAGTTTGAAACTGTTACATGAACAATGTTCATGTAACTGTTGGATAAGTTTTATCCTTATTCTGAGGTTTTTTAAAATTAGGGCTCAAAGTGGCAATTTCAACTTTTTCACCTATTCATTGAACTATTTCTAATCAAAAATTTGCAATTTAATCTAATATCGAGTTGGTCTTTGGTATGCCCTTTCGCTTTTTCGAACAGTTCATCCCTCCGGTAGGAAATATAGAGACGAAACACATTCCGCCATGCATGACTGAAAAATACCACACAATCACTTCAAAATGAAACCTCTTACTGCTGATTGATTGAACTCACATTCGTACCGTTTCATACCTCGATTGAATTTTTCCAATTGTACTACATATTCTGACAAATCGTATGGTTGAAGTTTTAATAAAAAATGTTCCTGTTGAACCTAGGAGAAATACAAAATTCTCTAAAAGCTAAACTTTTGATTATCAGAATTGTTTTCAAAAACTTATCATTTCCATTAAATAAAACGTAATTCTTGTTATTTTAAATTCTTTGCTGGAGTCACACTAAAGTGGATATCATTGACAACAATTTACTGTAAAAAAATTTGGGGATTTTTCGTACACTTCGGCATAGAATATTTCTGAATTTGAGGTAAAATTACCAAATGATTAGGGAGTATTCTCAAAATAATTGGAAATGATTCGCAAATCGTAGGATAATCAAAAAACCTCATGAATATCGGAAATTTTCCTCATCCTGCCGTAAAATATTTTTCTTCAACACATGCATGAAAAACACGGGTTTTCGAGCGTGTAATGGAAGATAGATTATATACATATTTTTTCGAAATGCTCATTAGTGAATGAAGAAAATTGTTGTTAGGGCAAATTCACTAATTTTTAGGTGATATCAAAAATTCGTTCGGAAATTTCCCCCACGCCTTGTTAGAGGGAATTACCAAAATGTTAGGGTTATTAGCTTTTCGAACATTTTTGTGGAAATTTCCTAAAAATTTCTCAATCTTCTTCATAATTTGAAAATGAAAAACTGTTTACAAATTAAAAATGATATTTTATTAACTCCGAATAGAACGTATTTATATTTGGCTAGTATAGAACAGAAATTTCTTAACTTTAATTACAAAAATCAGTCCAGTGTACAAAATCTTCGAAAACGACATAAAAAATACTTTTTTCTCCTCATTGTTGAATTTTGTTGCGCTTTACACTAAATCTGAAGGAAAATTTCATGAATCCATATATAGTATCCTCTCGCCTATAATAGATGGTTGGAAGTAATATATGTTGCGAAGCCTTGGAGTTTCTTTTTGTGACCCCAAATATTTCAAGTAGATTCTGGTTTGACTGATGCTTGTTCTACCTCTTTATTTCAATTTGAACAACTTCAGAAAGTGTAACTTTCAGAAAAATTTTTGGTATTAATATCTCGCTTGCAATGTCTTTCTGCATTCAATTTCCGGTTATAATCTTGATTCCATACTTTTCTTTTAGGTTCCACACATTGTGATGGTGTAAAATAATATGTCGAGAAAACTTCTCTTCTAATTCGTTCTGCGGCTGCAATAGTCGCGAAAGAATTAGGGTTTGACCCATGCATGTTTCCTACGTTTATGATCATTTAAACTATAGATCCGAGTATAACTTCGAGGGCATTTGTCGCAATAATGCCGCGTTTCTGATGTCTGTAAGTGGCGTGCAATAATGTGTTTCGCCAAACTACCCTTCCAATTCGTTCTATGTCCGCAAAATTCACAAGTGAATTGTGGTTTAATTGCAGCGTGTGCTACGCGCTTATGATAATTTAAACCATTTAAGCGGGAGTAACTCCGGAAACATACGTCGCAAGGGTGTCTCGCTTTCGATATACGTAAGTGGCGTGAGGAAATGTGATCTAACAAGTTATCTTTCCTATTCGCCTTATGTCCACAGTGATCGCAAGTAAATTGTGGTTTGACTGCTGAGTGGTTTAAACGTTTATGAGAATTCAAATTTTTTATCTGAGTATAACTGCGACAACATTCGTCACAATGATGCCTTGTTTCCGACGACTGTAAGTGGAGTGAAGTAATGTGTTGTGACACGTTATGCCTTGAATTAGTTTTAAATCCGCAATGATCGCAAGTAAATTCCGGTTTGACTTCTGCATGTTCTGCACGTTTGTGATTTTTCAAACTACATAATAGAGTGTAACTTCGTGAACATTGGTCACAATAATGCCTTGTTTCCGATGTCTGCAAGTGACGTGAGATAATGTGTCGTCGCAAATGATATTTCCTCTTAGTTTTATGTCCACAAAAATCGCAAGTAAATTGTGGTTTGACTGCCGCGTGCTCTACACGTTTATGTTTATTCAAACTATTCAAAAGAGTGTAATTTCGTGAACATTTGTCACAATAATATCGCGTTTTTCTTTCCTGTATGTGACAGGGAGTATTGTGTTTTGGAAAGCTGCCCTCTCTAATTGTTTCATGTCTTGATGTCTTAATCTTCTGGTCTTTTTGAGTCCGCCGTTTTTTTATAACAAGGAAATGGTCAGCTCCTCTCATGTATGTGGTACATAATTCTGACCTATATTTTTTAATACGTTTTTGCCCCGTAGTCCCTCGATCTAAAAATTTACCAAATCTTCATCTGCAATTTCTTATTTTAGAGTATTCAAGATATCTCAGTTGGAAATTCAGTCATACCTCGGCTGATTCCGTCCTTGAAATCTATGGTTTCGTCAATCTCATGTTTTATTAAAGTCCTGTCATCAAAATTATGTTGAGCAGAAATTTCAGTCGATACAAACTCGTATTCTAATGGATTCCTTTCATAACAAAATTTGTACGCTCCACTCTGTTGTATCTCCTCATCTGAAAATTTACCAAAAAGCATATTGCAAGTTTTTATTCCATGATTATCACAAATCTAGCCATACCTTGAAGGATTTCCTCCTTGATAACCAATCTTTCATCAGGGACATTTTTAGTTGAAGTCCCAGAACCACAATTATGACCAGAAATAATTTTAGTGGTAATGCCTTTTTCGTCTAATTGATTTCTTTCCGATAGAAACTTATGCTCTCTCCTTAGGTGATCTGAAAATTTATCAGAATTTCAACTGCAAATTTTCATTTTATAGTTCAAAATAGTTATTTTAGTTAAAAATCCAACCATACCTTGGATGATTCCTGGCTTTATATCTAATGAGTCATCAACGTCATGTTCAATTGAAGTCTCGGCATCACAATTATTTTCAAAAGAAATTTCATTCTTTATGCAAACATATGTCCCACCGTCCTGTTCTGTTGAATTGTCCAACTCAATTTTGATATATTGATCTAGAAAATTAAAAAGTGAAAGTTACAATCAGCAGGTTTTATGTGTTGTAATCCTCATCTTAGTTATTCGTACACAGTTGTCCAAGTCTTCAGATGGTCAACTGTGCATGTGCCAACTTTACACGTGTACATTTGCCCAAGTAGTCTTTGCAACAGGGAAATTGTGACAAAAACTTTTGCAGGAAACCAACTGTGCCATCAGAAGAAAGGTACTTCATGCTTCATTCCAGTCATGTTCTTGACTCACATATAACATTTCAAATGTTTTTATTAACTTTTAAGGCCGAAAAATTGCATTTTTTTAGTTGTTTTATTTATAACATAAAAAGTATTAGAGCAATCTTAATGACATTAATAAATAAGTTATAGGCAATTTAATTAAGATTAATACGAGCCCTTGATCGACCTAATCGGACAATGGGAGGTCGAGAAAATGAGTAAAAACCAGGAAATTTGAGGCTTGTTTAACACTCCAATATCTGTGTTAATTTTGTATTTCTATGACTGGGCTTTAGTGAAAAAGTAGCGATTTTGATGCTCTATAATTGTTAAAAAGAATGGACACTGTAGGATAACTTTTTGCGTAATTGCTATTTTAATTATTTAATGCTACTAATTTCAAAATGTCTGTATGGTGCACCGATGGTCCGATTTCAATTTTTAAAACGGATTTTGAAACTTCAACTAAAGCGAAACAAAATGTATATCTTGGTTTTTCAGTAAAGTGTTGCTAAATGCGTTAAGAAAAAATTTTGAAACATGACTCCAAACTGCTGAGCGCTCGAAAGTAGCCGAGGAGTGGAGGAAGAAGGAAGGTAGAACAGGCGTAGCGCGCGGCACGTTATATTTGATTTGAATATCTAATCAACAACTTTAACAAATTAATCACTTTTTTTGTGTTTTGGCATAACATAACGATAGGAAATTAACAGTTATACTCGATATAAAGAATAACCAAAAAAATAAGTCAGTACTGCATATTTTTTGAAACAAATCAATTTGCATGATTAAAAATACAAATGTACAGTATTTTTTATGCTAAAATATAAAGTAAATATTTTAATTACATAAGTATTCAAGTGCGTATTTTTATGCGTACAAAACAAAAACACGTGTTCAATTTTGAGACAATGAATCGACCATCTGAATTCGAGGATGAATTTACATTGAAAATGATGATTTTATTGAATCAGAAAATGTCGACGAAAATTTTGAGGAAAATCATAATATTGAGCCTACGAGAAAAAGAATATTGTAATTTTTTACTTAAATGAATACTGTGCCAGTATAAAAGTTATGTACGCATAAAATACGCACTTGAATAGAAATGCATTCGTTTTTCCATCTATTGGAGCACATTTGGAGAGTGGGAGCGTAAATATTTTATTTGAAAAATTGGTAACACCCTTGTTCATGACTCCTAGATGTCTTACATGAAATACGAGTGATATATAAAATAAAATCAGAACACTCAGCGCTAAGAGGAAAGTTACAATTTTCTTATTTGAAATTCTTTTGAATTCGATACAACTGTTTGTGAAAAACATCAAGATATTTTTCTGAGATATTTTTCTGAGATTTCATTTGTCAATGAGGTTGTCGCAGTGAATTTCTTATTTGCAGAAGGTAGAACGGAATCTTCAGTTAGCACTGATCACGATGACAAAAATGATAATCTCAGATAAAACTTTATAAATTTATATTTCGTCCATAAACGTGTCAAACTTCAGTTACTTTGCCGAAAAAATTAAAATAAAATTTGTTAATAGTTAGATATTTGGTCATCATCCTGCAAATATGTGGCGGTTTATTTTTCTAAAAGTTTGAAGCTATTTATACTTGAACGGGCATCATCTATAAAAACTTTGTCTGCCACTTTACAAGCATTGCGTTATAATTGTATGGGCTATAAATTTAATTTCCGGTTATTAATTCCTTCAAATGTATCATATTTTATACATTCCAGAAACTCTGTTTTATTTACAAAAGGACACCTCAGTCAATCAACTATGAATGAGAAAATGAAAGACAGCATACAACGTATACAAATATTTATTTCATCAACTCCATGTAATCATATTTGTCTTCCGGAACGAAAATTCGTTCAAATTCAAATACAGTAACAAAGTCAGTGCACAAAATCTTTGAAAGGATCTGCAAAATACTTTTTCCGCTTCATGATATCGCAATTGAATTCTGATTTGACTGATGCGTATTCTAAATTTTCATGTCGAATTTATTTCCTTTGACGACTGTAACTTCTGGGAAATTGGTCTATTTAGCGTCGAAGGTATGTAGTTTCCGTTTGAATCATTCACCGCAAAATTTAGATCTTACAATGAGTTGTAGTATAACATCACATTTGAATTTCCGGTAAAAAGTCAAATGGTGCACTGAAATGGATGTTCTGCTTCCCTAGACGCATCTTTTTGGAAAATTTCTTATTATTTCAATCATAAACTCTGCTCGATATGACCATGAAATTCTAGTTGATTTTTTCTGGTATAAGTTATTCTGGTCATTATTTCTGGTAATAGAAGTAGCGCCATATTTTCCCAAAGTGAGTTTAGCGTTTTTATAACTCGAAGCTGCGCGTATTCTGCCTACCTAGCAGTGGTACAGTGCGAGTTACAGACCACGGACATATTTATCAGATGTCTCTCCAGGCATCAAGTAAGTGATCCAAATGAATATCATAAAAAATCCCGAAGAAAATCGACTTGACCAAGGTTTCCGAAAACCGAATGCTCAAACAGTATGCAGTTTCCCTTAAGATACATTTTAGAAAAGCGGAACATGCTTTATACACTCTGTTTGCGAAAATGTTCGTTAAATTATTTCCTTCGGAAAAGTCAATGTATTTTCAGAGAAGGTTAACAAGAGTTCATCCAGACAGAAGAGTTTTGGAATTCGAAAATCAATGGTTACTAGGAGACCTGGATGTGCTTACCAGAATATTTTACTTCCTAAGCTACCAGAAAGCTGTTTAGTATATTATTCTGGTTACCCTCACAAGAAATTCTAGTTTAATTCATCAGAAAACTATTTAATCAAAGAGAAAATGGTCGGCCAGAAATCTCAAATACTTTGAACCAGAAATTATAGTGTGAGGATATTTAATATTCTCTTCTGGTCTAATTACGGTTTGACTGCTCCATGTTTTATACGTCTGTGTAGATTAAAATTACCCAAACGAGTGTAGCTTGGAGAACATATGTCGCAATAATGCCTGGTTTCTCTTCCTATTAGCTTCATATTTACAACTATCAAAAGTAAATTTTGGTTTGACTGCTTCATGTTCCGTATGTCTATGACTATTCAAATTATATGACAGAGTGTAACAAAGAGCACATTTATCGCTGCTGCGATTCGTATTGTTTACGAATTCGACGATGTGATAGAGCGTGAAGTGCGTTGTTCTAGCTTTTTACCAAATTTTGAAAAACGGCTGAATTTTAATCGATCATGACTTATTCTTTCGGAGAAGATATTCCCTACCACTCTGATATTTCCAATTTGAAAAATGAAAATAATCTTCAAATTTAGTTATTTGTTCCAAAACGTTTTCTCTTTCATTGTTCTGATGATTTCAGCTATATAAAAATTTAATATTCGAATTATGAAGAGCAGAGTTGTGGAGGATGGTTTTCTCAAAAGAATACGGCACTATTTATTGAAATTCAACCATATTTCAAAAATTGTTGAGAAGCGAAAGTGAGAAGGGATCTGATTGCAGAATAAAATGGTTAAAATAAGTGTTTTTAAAAATTTCCTCCCCTATCAAGTTTTCTGTGGATTATTAGTTTTTATTATACAAGAATATAAGAGGGACAACTGCAGCTGTTCAGTAGATTCTTCTCCAGTCAGTATCGTTGTATATGCAAAGTTTTTTGGAGCTTTGATTCGTTCCGATCAATGGAAAAACACGACACTTCTCGAATGTTAGGAAATAAAAACAAGATAATATGAAATTGAAATATCCCCATAGGTAGCATAAAGTGACATGTTTTGACAAGCTATCTTTCCTATTCGCTCCAAGTCTGCAAAAATCACAAGTGAATTGTGGTTTTAATGGTCTGCGCTCTGAACTTAACTAGGTGTAACTTCAAGAACATTTGCCGCAATGATGCCTCGTTGATTACCCCGTTTTCGACTTCTGTACGTGGCGCAAAGTAATGCATTTTGACGACATACTGTTCCTTTTCGTTTTATGTCCACAAAAATCGCAAGTAAATTGTAGTTTTACTGCTGCGTGCTGTACACGTTTATGATTATCTGAACTACTTAACCAAGTGTAGTTAGGTATTTAACGTCCAGCACATTTTTCGCAATAATACATTGTTAATTGCCTTGTTCCCGATGCCTGTGAGTGGCGTGGAGTTATGTGTTTCGTCAAGTCACATTTCCTATTTTTTTTATGCCCACGCGAGTATATTTTGGTTTGGCTGATGCGTGTTCTATTCGTTCATGAGAATTTAAACTATACAATCGACTGTAACTTCGAGAACATTTATCACAATAATGCCTTGTTTTTGGTATCTGTGAGTGGAGTGAAGTAAGGTGTTTTGACAAAGCACCCTTTCTATTTGTTGTATATCCGCAAAAGTCGCAAGTTAATTGAGGTATGACTGCTGCGTGATCCTCACGTATATGTAGATTTAAACTACTCAACCGAGAGTAACTTTTAGAACATTTTTCGCAATGATACCTCGTTTTCAATGTCTCTAAGTGTCGTGAAAAAATGTGTCGTGTCAAGGTAGTTTTCCAGTTGGCTATATATCCACAAAAATCGCAAGTGAATTGTGGTTTCACTGCTGCGTGTTCTACACTTTTATGATGATATAAACTACTCAATAGAGTGTAACTTCGAGAACATTTGTCGCAATAATGCCTTGTTTTTAACGTCTGTAAGTGGCGTGAAGCAATGTGTATTGCCAAGCTGTCCTTTCTCTTCGTTTTATGTCCGCAAAAGTCGCAAATAAATTTTGGTTTCACGGCTGCGTGTTCTAAACGTTTATGACCATTCAAATTTACAGCGGAAGCATAACTTCGAGAACATTTATCACAATTAAACCTCTTTTGCGGACTCTGAAAGTTTAATTTCCGATGAACAAGTTTCACGTGGCGATTCATGTGATTTTTTACGTTAAATCGTTTGCCGCAAAATTCACAACAAAACTGCGGCATGACGTCGCATACGAATCTCTGATGACGAGACAAAATTGTTTTTGATGCATAGTTACGGGCACACTTTTCGCATTGGTACCTTCTACCTTTGTCCCTTTTACCTTGGTCGCAATAATAACTAGTTTTGGATGTCTGTAAGTGGCGTGAAGCAACGTGTTTTGTCAAGCTGTCCTTCGTGTTCGCTTCATGTCCGCGAAAATCACAAGTAACTTGTTTTTTCACTGCTGCGTGTTCTGCACGTTTATGCTTATTCAAATCATATGAACGAGTATAACTCCGAGAACATTTATCACAATTAAACCTCTTTTGCGGACTCTGTAAAATCAATTTCCGATGTACAAGGTTCACGTGGCGCCTCATGTAATGTTTTACTTTATACCGTTTGCCGCAGAATTCACAACTAAACTGTGGCATGATGTCGCACACGAATCTTCGATGGAGAGACGAACTTGTATTTGATGCTTGAAAATGTTGATTTTCATCAGGCCTCGAGTTGTTAATAACAGTCAAACTATCAACTTCGTTCGTATTTACGGTACACAATTCAGACTCGTATTTTTTAGTACATTCCTTGTTTGTAGTCCCAAGATCTGAAAATTTACGAAAATGTCATTCGCAGTTCTTCGTTCTATATTATTAGGGACATGCTTATAAAAAGTCAAGTTACACCTTGGATACTTTCTTCCTCAAAATCTGATGTTTCGTCAATGTCGTATTTAATCAAAGTCCTTGCACCAAAGTTATGATCATCAGAAATGTTAGTGCTTATGAGCATTCCGTCCAATGGATTTCTATCTGTAAGAAGATTGTACTTTCCACTCTGGTGTATCTCATGATCTGAAAATGTACCAGCATGTAATTTTCAATTTTAATTTATAGGTTTAGTTGAGATATCTAAGTTTCGATCCAAGTCATACCTTGATTGATTTCGTCTTCGACATCCAATGTTTCTTCGAAGTCACATTCAATTAAAGCCTTAGCACGCGAATTATTGTCCGATGAAATGACAGTAGTTTTGAAATTTCCGCCTGAATGATTTCTTCCTGAAAGAAGATTGTGCTTCCGACTCTGGTGTGTCTCATAATCTGAAAATGTACCAGCATGTAGATTTCAATTTTTATTGTATATCATTTATCAAGATATCATGGTTTTGAATCAAGTAATACCTTGATTAATTTCGTCTATGACATCCAAGATTTCTCCAATATCATATTCAATTAAAATATTGGCAAGCGAATTATTGCCAGATGAAATTTCAGTAGTTATGAACTTTCGAGTTGGATAATTTCTTTCAGAAAGAAGATTGTGATCTCCACTATCGTGTATCCCATGATCTGAAAATTTACTAGTATATAATTTGCAATTTATAGTCCATAGTTTCAGTTCAGAAATCTTAAGACTCAAATCCAGTTATACCTTGATTGACTTCGTCTTTGATATCCAAAGTTTCGTCAATGTCGTATTCAATTAAAGTCTTGACACGCGAATAATTGTCCGATGAAATGACAGTTGTTATAAACTTTTCTTCCAAATTATTCCTTTCAGAAAGAATATTTTGCTCTCCACTCTGATGTTTATCATGTTCTGAAAATTTTCCAGCATGTAAACTGTAATTTCTATTTCATTGCTTCAGTTAGGATACATTGATTTTGAATCAAGCCATACCTTGATTGATTTCGTCTTTGATATCCAAGGTTTCTTCAATGTCGTATTCAATTAAGGTCCTGAGACGCGAATTATTGCCAGAAGGAATTTCAGTAGTAATAAGTTTCTCGTCTAAATTATTTTTTTCAAAACGAAGATTGTGCTCTTCCCTCTGAACTATTTCATTATCTGAAAATTTACCAGCATGTCAATTGCAATTTACAATTCCATACGGGATCTCTCTAATAAGAATCTGCGTATCATGAACGAGTGAGTCAACGAGGTTAGATTATCAAGTCTTCAAGGTGGAAAGTTAGTTCTGTTCTAGGATGTATTTAAACTTCGTTAACATCGATCTTCTGACTCTTCCAAAAAATGTTATCGGTCTCATTTTAGGAGCTGATAGCAAAAGCAGAGTGAATGAAATATCGGAACAAAAATAAGTTGAGAACGTTGCGGCATTTCTAAAATGCAATCCTTATCTATAGAAAACGGTAGGGAGAACATCTCAATTATGCCGAATTGTTTTTCTCAATTGTGAAAACACGATTAACAACGATTGAGCCTTCCAGCACTTCCATCATGCGGGAAATATTTGAAAACTTTTAATCACTCTTTTCCAGAAATATCAATTTGAAACAGTATATATTACAAAAGGAGTGAATAAACACTGGCAAATGATTCCCGCCAGAAAAAAGTGGTACTGCCATCAGAAAGTTTGCTAAAAGTATGTTATGTTCAATGTAGGAAATCAGATACGAATAGGATAGGAAATTTATATTCGTGGAAAAAGCGAAATTGTTTATTTCTGTGATGCAACCTCGGATTCCCTCTATAAGTAAACATCCTATTAATTATTAAAAGTTTGAACATACATTGAAATGAAAACATAGTGAACGAATGTCTTATCGATGTATCCAATCCTTTGACTGATCCATTTTGAAGACGTTACCAGTCGAAAATGTCGATTTTGGGATCGGAAGTAAAGTTTTCCATTCTAAAGCTTCCAAATTGATAGAATTTTAATGAAAATCATAAGAATTACAGAATTCAAAATTGTAAAACTCAACACTTGCCTAGTTTTAAAATAAAGTGATTTAAAATCATTTTTTTAAATTTGAAACAATTTTTGTGAACTGGAGTACGGGTTTGAAGATATATCATTGAAAACCTTAGTTTCAAGAATGGGAGAAAAAAATCTCCAATTTCGATCATTTTTGGAATGAAGGGTCAACTTTTCGATTCTAAATCTTCCAAAGTGATGAGATTTTGAATGGGAATAATTAATAATGATATTGATAATATCTTTGGAAAAGTTGCAAATACGTTGATATAAAGTACAAACTAGCAGTAAATTCGATCTCGGTTGTTTCAACTTTGTTTTTATTTTTAATTATATTGTGCTCATTTTATGAACACTTTGCTCCCCGTAAGCAAATGTATTTGCTTCCTCATAGAGGAAGCTTTATAATGATCACAGTTTAATATTTGAAATATTTTTTTCTTATTGAGTATTATCGCTAATCGATTTTTCTTGAACTAGCAAATTTATGTTCTTGCATTAACTTTGAATTCTGTGTCTGAAGAAGACTTAACTGTATAAAAAGATCTTCAAAATATTAAAAATTACCATACTTACCTTAGTCTTTGATAATAGTATGTTATGCCACAAGTGGTATCCACACGCCTTCATACGCGAGACGCACATGGTTGGCAGCACTGATTTTTACACTGCGTGCGCCTTCGGCGCGCTTAGTTTGAAAATTGTGCTGCCAACTAAGAGCTTCTCGCGTATGAAGGAGTGTACTAATACCACGAGCCGCATACGATATTTTATCCGCAATAAGTTCGTTAATGCCCTATATAATGTCCCATAAAAAATTGGCATCAGGGGGCCTTTTACCGACGTCGTGCAAACTAGCTCCCTCGAAAATTTACAATGCAAGCTTGATATGGAAGTTGGTGACGGTGGGAACAACGTGTTCGAGCATATGAAATCACTAGCAGCACGCGTCGATAAAAGGGTCTATAATGCCTATTTTTTTGGGGGACTGTTATAGGGACTTCGCATGCTTATTGAGGATAAAATATATTAATACCATAGGTCAGTTGATTTGTCTCGAACCAAGGGATTTTCCATGTTCTTAAACAAAGTTTAAATTATGTAATGTTTAATATTATTGCAAGTCAATCGATTCGTCTTCACCCAAGGGATTCTTAATGTTCTTGCATCAAGTGTAAATCATGTGTCTGGAACAAATTTCACTTCAAGAAACCTTTCTTTCGAATACTTCAGATGACCATAACTTTTTTACTTTTTGATGGAACTGATTATTAAAATAGGTCATTTTATACGTCTTGAACTTATATGCAACAGATTTCAAGTTATCCTCCTCACAAAAAAGTGTGACATCCACACACACATCCGGACATTTGTTCAAAACATTGCAATAGACATTTTGTAAAAGAGTAACGCTCAATTAAATCAATTAAATTTTTGTTGTTGAAAATGTTGCCATCACAAAACTTCCTCTATGCGGAAGCAAAGAGTTTAGAATTTAGTAATACGACAAAGATTGCAATAATAATTGTAAATTTATATTGAATTTGCCAAGAACATCAACTTTTTGATAGTACCAACAGCAGTTTCTTCAGAAAAGAACAAGATATAGTTTTTTTGTCTTTTTATTGTGTCAATTTGTTTAACTGGGCGGCTAGCTGAGTAAATCACAACTCATGCAGAATCCCGAACGTTAAGCCTTTTCGATCGGGGCTAGCGCCTGGATGGGTATACCCTTGTAAGATACGTCTAGGTCGTGTTTTTACTGCGTTTAAGTAATGTCGAGCGGGAGGTGTGATGACAAGAATGGCTGAATAGAAATTTGATTAGCAAACACATAGCAACCATATCAACATTGATTAAATACTCAGTATCGAACGACTATCTCACGGTTTTTTCAACAAAAAGATCGAATTAATGTTTTTGGGAATTTGTTAATATCAGTGTCAAAAACTGGTTACCTGTACATCATTGGGCTGCTTACAATTGAGCCTTAAAACTATAGATATATAAAAAATATCGTGCGGATTTCATCTTCAAAAATAACAATTATTGACCGTTTAGTTTGAAAGATATAATGCTGTAAAAAATAATGTTTCTGTTCTTGCGTGCCTTACGAACTGTTACTTTGAATGTGTGTATTCGTATAGCTTCTATACGAGTGTACAAACTCATTTAAAATTGTTCACCAATGATGAGGAGAGAATTTGTCATTTCTCGCAGCTATCTGATTGTGAGCGTAAACTATTGAATGTGACTGTAGCGTGACAACTACCTTAAGGTACTAAATTGATGGAAATATGCAACCTGCCATTTTGATTCCCCGCGAAATCCAAAATCCCCAACTTGACATTGAGTTCTTAAAAAATCAATTCTGGTATTAGAACCTAATTTAATGTTAATGTTTTACAAAATTGAAGTAAACTTAGCTATATTATTGCTAATAGAAAAACTGGTTCCTAACCTTACTCAAGAAAGAATTTCATGTTGCTCTAAAGCAAAGAAAAAATACTCACAGCTAGTTAAATGACAGAACTCAAGAAGATTTAGACCCCAGATATTTAAATTATATTGTTCCAGCAACAAATGTAAGTACCTCCTTCTCATAATCTCGAATAGTGAATAATAATATATATAATTCGGTTTCTATTTATCGCGTCCAAAATTTCTAATCCAGATTGATAGTCTTTCTATTTGTTGTAATGGAAACAGGTGTTGTAAATTATTTCTGCTTCCATTCAATTGGGAAATTATTAAGATATAAAATCGGTTCTTCACTGAACTTACTTGTATTGTTCACAGACATGGCGAAGGTATTGAGATGAACAGCATTGATTGAGCTGGAAGTCACTGATGTAGCTCCATTGAAATCTCTAATTGTAACTTAAATTGGGAAAAAAATGAATCTGTACACTTTCACTAACTACGCGTTCACAATATGAATTATCTGCAACACAGAGTGCTATGAAGTTGTATTGAAGTATTCCAAAAATTTGAGAGAAGAACTGAAAACATTTTCTAGCCGTCACCCAAAACAAACATTAGAAGTGAACTGTGCGTAACGAAGTAAATAAATGAATCTTGACATAATGAAAAATTGAAATAGGTCCTGGTTGCCCGGAGGGCCCTTCCTATCCATGATCTAAGAATACATGGTCTAGCCATCAACGCTCTCAGCTTCGTCCCCAGTGGCGTTCTCCAGCGTACATCCATTTTCGGCACCCTAGTTACCATGGTTACGGTAGTGAGCAAAAGTTTCTAGTGTAGCGCGAGCGCAGTGTCCTCCAAAAGATATCTCTGGTTGTACTGGAGCGAGATTTAATATTTTCAATGTGGTGTTACTGTGCCGTATCCTTTAGCATTGCATTTCAAATCTGCTGCCAACAACACGAGATTAAAATTAAACGGATTCAGATTCTTATTTTAAGCGAGTTCTCATTTATTTTATGAAGATGTTGCGTTCTTAACTGATGAAGCTCATGTGCGGAGCATATAAAAGAAAAACATTATTTAATATCGTTCTCGGAGATATCG
Source organism: Neuroterus valhalla (assembly GCA_011762715.2). NCBI lineage: Eukaryota > Metazoa > Arthropoda > Insecta > Hymenoptera > Cynipidae > Neuroterus > Neuroterus valhalla. The sequence continues at coordinate 264 of WSXT02245111.1, read as the reverse complement.
ACAATAACACACATAATTTTTGGCAACGTCGCTTCAACTGTCTTCTTTGCTCTTATGGTTACTGCATCCTCCTCACTCAAGTTTCGATGCTTGTGAAGAAACAATAACAAGCGAGCGACGTGAAAGACGTTGCCATGATTCTCGAGTACAAGTTCTAATTTCGTAAATTTGTCAATCAAATCCCGTGTAGTGATGGGAAATATCGGTGAAATTGCGTATCGATATATATCGATATTTTAGGAAAAGATATCGATATTATCGATA
>WSXT02245100.1:0-15384 GCA_011762715.2 Neuroterus valhalla | reverse complement strand
CGCTGATACTTGCGAGCGAAGCGAGCTGCGCGCGAAGCGTGCGATGAGAATGTGCCCGCGAAGCGGGCAGATTTTTTTCAATGCAGACGTGAGCTGTTGCAAAAAAAAACGATAATTTGGGTGACGTGATTCATGGAATCTCCTGGTCGACACATGAAGGTGCATTTATTTTATAGAAAAAAAGGTACCTATGAAGTAGTTGATTTATTTATAACTTTTTTACAGGAGTTTCTTGCCCGTCACAACAACAATAGTTAATGTGTCCAAACGTATTTTCTTCTTTACATAAAGAAATTATTTTTCTTATATTAGGAATCAAAACGGAAAGAGTACTTGGAATATAATTCAAGCGAATTTTGGGCAAACCTTCCGATTGCAGGTTTTTCCAGATATCCTACTTGATTTATATTAATTTTACTGGTTTCAAGCATCATCTGAAAACGAAACGCAAGATTTTCATACTTCCATATTATGGAAAATACCAATTGCAAACTTAAAAATTCAAGAGTATTCAAAAGAGACACTCTGCGAACATTATATTTTGCCCCAAATAATTTTAAATTCTTTTATCTGAGGACAGTCAAAGATGATAAGCATATGCACTTAGACATTCCAAGTGTTTTTTCATGGGTGTGAAGAATCAAATTTTGTATCTGTATTCGTTTATAAAAAGAATTTAGGTTTTGTTGGCTTTTATAATGAAAAAGAAAATTGATTCATCGTGCAATTATGAACAATGTTTGTGTGATAAACGCGAAGTGTTCTTATAATATTGTTTTTTTTTCGATTACAGTTGCAACTAAATGGCTACATGAAATAGGTCAAGAAATCATCAGACCCTGCTCTTCATCCGAAAATGAATAGGCCATCTAGGATGAGTTAATTGGACATATATGTTCGAAAGGAATTTCCATAATCTTTTTCACGAGCGGGAACACCATTCTCATGTCGCGTTTGGTTTTTGACAATACGGGAAATATCTTTGAAAATGAGTAGCAAAGGAAGTTACTAATATCAGTAGGTTGTTTAATTCTCCTTTACAAAAATACATAATGAAATTCCAAAAAAATTTGCCGTTTGCGTTGCTAAAATTGTTTTTCACAAAACCTACTACAAACATTTATCCTTTCATGACACTAAATAATGTGCAATAACCTGATTTGCATTTTACTTGTTGATTGATACCTTTCCGCTTCAGGTATCTTTCAAATAATCTGAGAAGGCTTTTCAAACCTTTTATTTCAAACTCGGTTTTCAAGATTTTCAAACGCGAGTAAGCAATAACACATTGCCTAGAAAGGTGCCTCGCTGATACCAGCAAGAAATTTGAAGTCAAATATCGACTTGACTCACGGAAAGGAACTGGGCACCACCAGGTGCCATATTTTTTTGCCTTTTTCCATGCGATGAACTCGCTTAACAAAGGGGATTTTGGTTTGAAGTTCTTGCAGGATACATTGTTCAGAAAGAGATTCGTTGACACATCTGATGACAACTATAAGATCTTTAACTTGCTCGAGCTGGTTAGTAGTGCAAGGAATTTTATTTTTCTCTAGTTTGAGGGAGATAACGCGAAAATAATCTACAGTTTTAGGATAAACCATTATTGCGTCAGAGGTATTTTTCGCAAACCGGATAGTTATGTCTGCTTTTAGGAGTGCTGAGTGTATTTTGAGCCCAACTTCTTTTCGGAGGCTGCGGATAAGAGGAGGACTCAGCCCCTTGGAAACAGGCTGATCTTCATCGGATGAGCTCGAGTCTAAGAAAATTGACTCATCGTCGGAAAGTGGAGGGGTAACTGATTTTTGGGAACTAGCGACGCGCTTGCGTTTGGATGATTTGAATTTCACCTTTTGAAAGGCATTGGCGGAGTTTTCGGGTGAAAAGTCAACATCGTTTGTGGACTCGAGAGTCTCCATAGATTTCTAAGCCATCAGCTGGACTTAGTGCAACGGAAGTCGAAGGGTCGCACGATAAGAATGCTGCCTCGTAGGTCTTCAGAATTTTACGAAGCTCAACGATAACAGAGAAGGTTTGGGTTTCAAGGAGGCAAGTAGGGTGAGAATAGCAGAAAGAGGTGGCAGAAGATGGTTTTGAAGGGGTTGTTGGGTTTGGTAAGGGGAAAAGGAGCCTCCAGCCGAATGAAGGTTGAACATGATAGCGTATATTAGAGTTGCCCTAAGAAGGACAGATGCGAAAGGACTCGAGTTGCGGACGATTCACTTTGATGCGTCCGATAGACCAGAATCGACGAATCTACCATGAGTGAAAGAAGACAGGGGATAGAAGAGTGAGAGAAAGATAGGTTGAGAGGAGGAAACAGGATTGCTGAGGGTTTTTGCATGGATATACGGATGAGGCAGGGATGTATGCTCAGCCCAACGCTTTTCGTGGTCTTAATCGCCGGCATGGAGATGAAGCTACTAGGAGGAGTGGTAGCAATGGTAAGGACAGGAAGGGTTGGAATTTGGTCTCCCCCGTATGCAGATGACATAATGTTGCTGGGAAAAAGCGAGAAGCCTAAGAGGAGATGATGGTGTAGTTGGGAAGATACCTGTATAAGAGTCGGTTAGAGTTGAATGCAGAAAAGTCCAAGATTATGGTGTTCAGGAGGGGAGGTAGAAGGCATAAGGTAGAAGATCAGCAGTGGAAGGGGACGGTGTTGCAGGAGGTGAAAGATTTTGTGCACCTAGGTTTCCTATTCCAGAGGAATGGAGAAGTAAATGGTCGTATGGAAGAAAAAGTAAGGAGGGCAAACGTTTTGATGAGTCAGGTGTGGGATTGGAAAAGAGGTTGTTTGGAGATGACTTTGGAAGAAGAATGAAGCTGGTCCACTTGCTTCTGTATAGTGTGCTACTGTGTAGTGTAATGGTGTGGGGTTGGAAGGAAAGTGAGGAGGTGAATACGGTACAGGAGAGGTACATCAGCTGAAGACTGAGGTTGGCCAGAAGTACATCAAGTTGTATTGTTATAAATGGTCCGCATTGAGATGAAGTGGCAAGAAGTCACATGAAGGGATGAAATGTGTATGAGATTGTTAAGAGACATGTAAAAGAGAGAGATAGAGAGAATGCAAGAGGAGAATGAAATGCGAGCGAGGCGAGTGTATGTACAATTATCAATATTAGTAAATGATAATCAGGAATGTGCAATTCGAATGGAACAAATTTTTTGTTCGATTTATAGTTTTCCTTTCCATAACTTCCAGATTGACTTTGTTAAAATATTGCATAATTTGAACTTATCTGATTCATCATTAGGGTGATATATATATATGATTGTCAGAAGTTTAATGGTAAAATGAAAAAAGATAACCGGAGATATAAATCGTTCTAGAAATCATTTCTTCACTTGTCTCGTATCTCAGCCCGCAATTTTTCTTCCTTTGCTACAACAATTCGACGAATTAGACTATTTTTACTCCGCCCTGATATTCATAAGCCAAGCGTAGAGTGTTCAAAAAGTACTAGAAATAACCGAGAACCGATATAAATTTATGCAGATACTTTCATAACCACTTAGCGAGTTGATCATGAGTCTAATTTCCCAAGTCGTCTCAAGCTGTGACATGATAGGGAAAATTCGAAATTTCAAACTAAGTCATGAATTTAAATTTGGTCAGATTTTATTGAACCGATGTATCAGGCAAATGATAAATATGTGGCACTAAGAAATCTGAAAATCGATTCTAAGGGCTTGTAGATCGATTTTTTAATGCCGCGCCATAATCGGTTTTTGAGATCAAAACATCAACCAAGCCTAGAACTAAAGAACGGTTTACGAATGCAAAAAAGTATAAAGAAAATTAATGCAAAAGCAAAACAAAAAATATTCGGCATGATATTCATATTGGTGAATAGAAAATGTTATGTTCATAGACTTACTTCTTTTTGAAGTCAAAACTGAGTCGATTAAATTTGGAATATTACAGCGTTGCAAAATCGCTCATACCCATCAGTGCAATGATTTGAAAATATACGGCGTTGATAATAGAATGAAGAATTTGAGTATCCATAAAAATGCGTTTACCAATAATGCATGCAAATCGCTCAATTATTTATCAATTTTGATTACGTGGTTCTAGCACAACATTATTATTTAAAATTTAAACATGATCCACCGATGCGTTGTATTGGTGAATTATCCTTTTGAAATCCAATTGGAATAAATAAATTCAGTCTTATCCAGCAAAACGTTTTGATAGATATAAAAGTATATATACAACTCCACTCAATCATCAACTTTATTTGCTCTCATTATGTTTGAGTTAGTCAATTCAAAATTGTTTCGATTCAACTCCTTGTTGAGTCCAATAAGGTTATAGTCAGTTCAATCATCAATAATTATCATCCAATTATCAAGTAAATCAAATGTTTGAAGCGGTAGATAATTTATTAGCATGCCTTGCGGATCCGGAATTTTAAAATTAACGATAATTTCGGAAAGCAAAAGTATTTACGACAATGACATTGTGATTGTCATAGGACAATAATTGTATTATTATGAATGCTGTAGAAGGATTCTAGAACGTGCAAAATGTATGTAGATGTGCCCCGAAAATTCACAATCTGTAGCAAAATCGTGAGTTTGATAACTTTTAATAGTGCTGCGTCAGAGTTGTGTGAATCTTTTCGATAAAGTTTATTACACAATAAAACAGAGTTTGCCCCACATTTTCTCCCATTTCTATTCTGAAGTGACCAGAGTGTTCTACGAAGACGATAGAAAACAATAAAGGTTGGTCTCCTAAATAATATTTGGATATATGAAATTATAATCAATTCTACTGTATCAGGGATTCCTTTTTCTATTATTTTTTTATCCAATAAAAAATGTTTCCTTCTCGGAATGGGTTAATACGGCAATTCGAAATGCTACTAGTTTTTCTTTTATGTATAAAACTAACGAATTTTACACATAATGTTACCCACTATATATTATTTTCTCTCTTTGGTTCATTTTGAAAGTGATAGCTAAAGAAACTCACCAAAAGTAATCATAAATGATCTATGAGTTTTCAGGAATTTATGGTAACTTACCGTTTATTGATAGTGACTTTAAGTGAATTAAAAATGGCCGGTAACGGATATTCGGCTGGTAAGCTCGTTCTTTCTAGTTGAAGGTCTTAGAAAATTGTACCTGAGCCGAATTTGATCCATTCAATTTAACAAAAATGTCCGGTTTTTTTTACACAGGCAGCCAAACAGCCATACGCAGTTTTTGCGTAATCATATCATGATAATGAAGCAGTTATTCCTAATAACTTTTTTGCAATGCAACTACTTTTGAATTATTCTTTTAACAAATAACCAAAGTCCTCCAGTCTATCCCTTATGGGATAATTTATGTTACAACGTTTCGTCCTGAGCTGATTCATTAGGCTCATCAGTAAGGCAATATGAACCAACCCTACCGTAGACACTAAAGAATTAGATTATTCTAGAAATCAATTATTCTACAAATTATTGAATTGATATCGAATAATTGTAACAATGTATAAAATTATCATGTGAGACATTTCAATCGCGGGTAGGGACTAAAATTGAATACAAAAAATAACCACAAAGATATCATTAAACTACCATCATAATTGTTCACTCACAAATAACTCTTTGATTACCGATACTCAAAATACGATCAACTGAATCACAGAGCGATAAGTCAGTGAATAGGAACAAATAAATCTAAATTATTATTTAAAATCAAGAGTTTACCCTATAAGTCAAGTGTTTAAATATAGCAATATACTATACTTATCAAAATTCGTACTTCTCTGTGGCAAGGAATCGTAAATGAGATTTGAACAATCCCCTATAACTTTGCCATATCTCTAATCCACTTGCCAGCATAGTCTACAATAAATTTTTTTTTCAGGAAAACCAGAATGGCTACATCATTTCTACTGATCTATGCTGTTCTGATATCTCTGTTCTGTACCGTAACAACCGATATTAATCTTTCAAACGATGATTTTGATGATTCAGCTAGTTTGCTGAAAATGAAAGATATCATAATCGACACCGTGAATGATTATATCAAGGAGCATGAAAAACGATTGGACACTCTCAGGAAGTAAGCCACGAAATTTGTTTTTCTTAACACATCCTGTTAGCAGCGAATGCGTAGTATTCCTTCATCATTTCATTATTATTCAATTCTGGCAAAGTCTGGGGAAACTTGTCTGGATCAAAGAAATTGGATCATTTTCCCGTCGAACTGCATTCTAGTCATTAGAATCAGGTTTTGGTTAAAACAATCAAAATATTTTTCGTTCTAGAGAAGGAACATAAATTGTTACTTTTTGAAGTAATGAACAGATAAGTCGTAGGATTTCTTACTGAAAGTTTTTGAGTCATTATAATTTTTGTCCCTTATAAAACCCTTAATTATTTTACAGGCACATCGAAAAATACTCGGGAGAACACAAGCGAGCAATAGGTAATATCCAATAGCATTCTTCCAACGCTAGAATAGAACAAAACCATCTTGACTAGTGTTTCCGTGCAAATGTATATGATATTCCCATTCAAATACTTTCGATTCTAATAATCACTGGAAGAGGACAGCTACATGTTACTATAATTTCCACCAGCAACGTAAGGTTCCACAAATAACCTTCAGTTCATTTGTTAGTCACAGTCTAGTTCCGCAAAAGCTCCTGAAGGAAAGGATCAGAAATATTAAAGCTTGGCCATGCGGGATTTGATTCCAGATTTAACAAGGCATCAAATCTTACAGTGCAAAATACACTCATTTTGGAAAGAAGAAAAGTAATACGAAATTGCTGTTTTTGAATAATGTATTTATTTACCATAAATACATATGGAAAAACTTCATTGTTTTCTGGTTCGTGTATCGCAATCACACTAATTTATTTGCACCATAAGTGATATTTATTATATTTCAGTCCTTTCTTATTCTTTTATTTGAAAATCTTTCTTCTCCAGTAAGTAGGATCTTGGTTGTTTCATGATCCTTTCGAACAGTTCGGAAACTGAAATGTGCATCTACAAATATAGAAAGCTTAGGATGAGAGGGGGATCGATTTGCACCTCATAGAACCCAGAAATATTCGCCTACGTATGTTGATTCAAATATCGTATTGTAATCGATACAAGTTTTAATTGACTTTGAAGCTCAATGAAATTTTTCCATTACTTGAAAGTATTTCAAACGAGCACATTCTAGAAAAACGATATTCCATACATTTGAAGAGAAAATCCGTAGACTTGTTTGGATATAAGCAAAAAACTAGCGAAATGTATTGGCTAAGGATACCGCTATTTGCGAAAGCTATCTACGTGGATTCCCAAATATTATCTCAAATAGTTTGAAATGATGAATTTATTATAATTTATGTAATGTCTGTTTCGGTTTAGGCTTGCGGCCTGACAGTTCGTTTAATTAAGTCTAGCATTTAGAAATCATTTCTTGATTCCCAATTCAATGCACACTTTCTCACGGGTCAACTTGCAAATCCAAAGCATCCATATTTATTTATATATAAACACACCCTATACATCAACATGTACATATCCCTAATAATTTTCATATCCAGGAAAAGTAGCCCAAAATCTACCTGATGCGAATCAGGAAAGTTTCAAAGATGATCATGAGGAGATTGAAGCAGAAGAGGATGAAGATGTTGTTACTAAGGTATTTTTAGTTTGAAATACATATACTTTTAAGGTAGTTGATATCTCCATTATGTCCTCAAATTTCAGCTGGATATGGAAAAGTATGATAAGCTCTGCACAGGAGGAATCTTACCACCCGCCGCTATTCGTCAAAAATTGAAATGCCGATACACCGATCGTGGTATTCCCTTCCTGAAAATAGCACCATTTAAAGAAGAAGAAGCCTTCCCGGATCCAAGAATTGTTCTATATCATGACGTACTTTACGAAGAAGAAATAGACATTTTCAAAAAATTGGCAGAGCTCAGGGTTCGTCACTCTTTTACATTATTTATCAATATCTTACTATAAGAAAAAAGGTATCTAGCTATCTATCTATCTATCTAGATCTCATACCATAGAAAATTCAAAACTTTCTAATTTTTAACACACATCATAAAACTGATCATATTTTTATCGCTGCAGTTAGAAAGAGCAAAAGTAATCAATAATACTGACGGTGAAAGTCAAGATTCTGATGTAAGAATTGCTAAAAATTGCTGGCTCTACGATGAAGAAAACAAACACGTAGAGATCCTGAGTGGTCGAGTGGAGTATATGACAGGTTTGACCATCAAAACAGCCGAGCCAATACAGGTTGCTTATTACGAAATTGGAGGCCATTACTTGCCACATTGTGATTACATAGAGGTAACTAAAATATTAATAACGAATTTAGTTGAAACCAAAAGTAACTGATTCAATGAAAACTCTGTGACATTCTAGGAAAAGGACCTCGACTCAATCAGATCTTTCAGGGAGAGGAAAATTGGAAATCGAATAGCCACGGCTTTGTTTTACGTGAGTTTAAATACCCTATGAAGGTAGACAATTGAAATAACTTGTTTACAATATCAAACCCCCGTTTGTTGAGAATATTGTCCCATTACTGAGACAAGGGTGACTCCTCGAGCAGTACTTCTCAAGACACTGTAAATGCTTAGTATTGTCTGTATTATTGACTCCCACAAGTCGTTTTAGAAGGACTAGGTCACTCCCACTGGATTCAATCAAATGAACAAAAAGTACTGTGTTTCATGTAAAAGACGCTTTGTGGGTGGAACCTGATTTTGAAGCACTCTACTCGAATGTCGCAGCATGAAAATACTGGCTAATAAATAACTGGATGAAATACTTTAATCTTTAAAAACTGCCGAATTTCCTCATTAACTTTGGAATCTCAAAGAGGGTCATCTTGCACATAGTCGTTCCGAGAACCTCGCTGGTGAATAAGACGGTCCGAGGGGTTTGAAGAGAGGCAACAGCCACGCTGTTCGAAAATTGATGATCTCATGCTTGGGAAAAGACTTCTTTCTAAGGGCACCTTGTTTAGGCCTAAAGTAAAACATATGTATATTTGGTTCAGAGGTTGAAGCCACGGCGTGATTGACTTTGTTTAAGCGGATGAGACACCGAGTAGACGAGTTGAAACATATGCAAGTTGAAATGGAGAATCTATAGAATCAAGGCTGCATGGCGTATTTACCATGTTGAGCTTGGTACAGGCCACATTGTTGGCATGTTGAATTTAACATTTCAAATCGGTGCCCCTGATAATAATGGAAAGCATCTACAGTGTGGGGTACTGCGGCTTTACAAAGATAATCACGATACGTTTGGAGGAATAATGAATTCCGCGTCGCTGTCGAAGAGAAGAGCGTATTCGAGAGAGTTGAATAATGGAGTTTTAACCAATGAAGAAAGGATCAACTTAGAAATTTCTATAGAAATAACAACAGTGATGCAGAGATATAAGTAAAAATGTAGGGATAAAATTGAAGAGAAGGAAACTACAAATACGCGATTTATTTTGGAGTAAATAAGGAATATTTTCAGGAGTGTGCCCAGAAGACTAGGGAAGGAAGTAGTAGCATTGATTTAACTAGAATCAGAAACGCTGATGGAAAAATGGTATAGGATTCGGATAATAATGGTTGAACAGCAGATGATACGTTGGTTATTCCAGTCGTAAATGACGAGTGTTCATAGCCTGTGTGGTGGAGTGGGATGTGTGATAATAATGTCTCGGCTCCTCCTCGACCTTGTCAACACAGAGCTATGTAATCGAAATTAAGGGCTTCCATAAACCACGTGACCCAATTTCTACCCCTTTTCGACTCCCCCTTCCCTCCATGTGGACAAGCGTAACCTCTCTTCAAATACCCCCTCCCCTAACTCTGAAGAACCCACGTGGTTTATGGAAGGCTTCTCAGGAATAGAATCAATGGGAAGTGGCCAGTTGGTCCTCAAGATGTAGGTCCCCCACAAGGCCAAGTTAGTAGTGAGGTGTATGAAGGGACAAGACAAAGGTTGTGAAGAAGGCTCTTAGGTCCATAAAAGAGAGATAGCTACTGAAACTGAACGCAAACAACTTAATTACAACTTTATTTCTTCCTGATCCTTTCTTACTTCTCCCATTTGCAGATGACAACGTGGGCTTACATCCTTTTAGAGAGGAAAAAAATATGTATATGAGCACGCGAATCTAATAATGCTCCGCTTCTTTTGGATAAAAGGATATAAAATTAGCTTACATTTTTTGTACGTTTACTGAATAATATTCTAAAATGAAAACACTTTTAGATGAATGACGTCGCGGAAGGAGGTGCTACGGTTTTCACTGAGTTGAACGTGACCATATGGCCTAGAAAAGGCAGCGCATTATTCTGGCACAACCTTAAAAGAAATGGAAGAACAGAACCTTTAACTAGACATGGAGCATGTCCGGTCCTTTCTGGAACGAAATGGAGTAAGTTTTCCATTCAAAATATCACAAGATAATTAGATTGGAATTTACCACAATTATTTAATTTGTGTCGACGTTTCCGGGGGACTGGTGTCCTCCCGTGTATCCAACTCAACCAACTATAACTCTTTACGAGTTACGCGTACCCCACAATGGATTATGGCCTAATGATACAAAAAAAATTATTTCGTCCCTCAGACATGTTTTTGCGCAAAGAATAGCCTAATGTACATATACATTTATTAGCATTCCGGGCAATGATTCAGGAAATCTGTAATTCGATAATATCAACCTTCTTGACATAGAACACTAAGTGAGTCAAACTGTCCACTTTACCCGACTCACTCAGGCACAGCAGATACGTCACGCGAGTGAAGGGCATAGAATCAAATATTAAGAATATAATTTTTGATCTATTGTTTGATCGATCGATAGACCAATCGTTTACCGTCATCCGCTTCCTCCAGAGAGTGGATTTGAGATTATCATTGAAACACCAGATTATTCTAGAACTCCTGTTGGCTCATTTTTTATACGACACGAGTTCGTTTCTGAATTGGTTCATTCGATTTGATGAACCCGTAAGTCAAATTCTTATCTTTCTCTTCATCTATCTATCCTGTATGTGACTTCTTTTCACTTTATCCTTATGCAGACCATTTTTTCCAAAATACCCTTCTGTCTCATTCTCCATGTTCCCATCTTTTCTCTCGTTCTTCTTCTCTCACCAGCACTCCCTCACCAGCCTACCTTTCCTCTCTTCTAGACTTTATATCCATTCTCCCACGCCCGGCTGCCTGACAAAATCCCTAAACTCGTTCTTCCTATCTCCATCCTTACGGTATATGTAGGTTTAATTATCTCCAATCCTATCTGAAATAACTTCCCTGAAAATTATCTATTAATTTTCATGATATCTTATTGAAGATTCAATGTTCTAGAATGTTAATATAACATATCAATGAATCTTCCTTTGAAACTATTCAAGATTGGAAAATTTTCAATTCGCAGTTTAAGAAATCAAAATTTACAATGGAAAACATTGAAAATGGCAACATTTAATATTTTACACATTAAATATTTTAAGAGTCATAAATTTCAAATATTCGTTAAAAACCCGTAGATCATAAATATCTTTTTTCCAAAACTCTGAGTGCAAAACTGCCCATTTTTTATTTTTCTCTCTGAGCGTTAGTGCTAATGACCCGCAATGAGCTTAGGCCGGTCGACAGCTGATGTCGAGCTGCGGAAGAGGTAGTAGCGTAGAGGGAAAAGACACCAGCGGCTACCTCCCCTCGACCATTCCGCAACTCGACCCCAGCCCTTAATATGACCATTTACTCCTCCATTTCTCTAAAATAGGAAACCCAGGTACACAAAGTCTTTCACTTCCTGCATCACTGCCCCCTTCCACCTCCTCTCCCGAACACCATAACCTTGGACTTTTCTGCATTTATCTCTAACCGAATTCTATTCAGGTACCTTCCTAACCCTCCGAAATCGTTTCTGCTCCTCTCACCCTATCTCCGTCTCTGTATACACCTTTCTTACTCTCTCTATCGGATCTTTTTCTATCCTTCTCTCCACCATCGCCTCCCACAAGCTCCTCCTATCCATCGATCGACATTATCGACAAAGTGTGACCTAACGAAAGAATATTTGGGAATGTGCACAAAAAAAACCCCCATATGCAATAAAAGCCTAAGTTTACCACGAAAGTCTATTAATGACAAATTTACTGAAATTGGCAGTTCCTTTTGCTGAAGGCTGGTCAAAACACATACTTTTCGTACCCAGAATCGGTCAATTTCAAATACAAAGTGCATCATTTTCGTCTCTGTGATTGGTTGGGCAGATCAATGCTGCCCCCTTTCTGGTTCTTTCTCGTGTTATTTACCCCAAAAAAAAAAACACAATGCCATATAGGTTATGTTCGTTTCGTTCATTTTTATTATCAAGTGTTCCGTCCCCCGATCAGAGTCTCTCAAGCCGCCTAATTTCCACATTCTTGTCGAGAGAAATAGTATACGCTGATAGAGGCAAAAACTTGTGAAGCAAACTAGCGTGATTAGCTGCACGCTCGTTTGCATTCAAAAGTTTTCACTTTTACGCGCATAATCTACTCATAATAACTTGCTTCATTTAATCAGTGAATTCTCGGCCTCTAGGATCAAAGAACTTCCCAGTTTCTGTGTCTTATATTTATTCTCGGAATGGAAATGTATCTTTGAAATTCTATTTTATAAAACTAATCAAATGGGTAGTGTCTGAAGAAAATCGATTTTTCTTTTTAATTTATTTTCAAGTAGAAATACGAAGAAAATATGATTGTAGGCGTCTATTTACTCTTATTTTCAAATTGATCTAGATTGCTGAAATTCGGAAGTTGAAATTCAATTTATTACATGCGAATCATCCATTTATAGAGTCGAACTTTCCAACACTTATTAATCATGAATTTAATCATTTGAATGAAATTACCAGAAAATTTATTCAAAAATCATAAATTTGATTATTCTCAAAATATCATTTTCTTCCATTGTAGTATTGGGTTAATCATCTTCTACTTTGCACAATCTGAAAAACTCATTTCACTAAATCAGAAGCCCAAAGTTATAAAAGAATGACTGATATGGCCTAATATTAGGTAATTTGATTCCAGAAGCAACTAATTAGCAAATAAATGAATAAAAATAATTTCAACACTCTCATGTGACTAAAATCTAAATTATGCTTAAGACTTTGATTGTTTTGTTTCGTGTCCAGTTTTATACTGCAACACTCCGGTTGTTCTTTCGTTTCTTATAATATTATATAAACATATTATGTGATACAAGTTTGGATTCAATGTTATAAGAACACATGACCTTTCTTATGTATCATAAGTCCTCTGGAAAACCACAATAATTATATTCCTACTCGTCTTCAACCGTACACTTCCAGCCATGGGCTTTTATTGTGTTTTTAAAATGTTTCAAAAAAGTTATTTACTTCATTTTTGAAACAGTATATCAGTAGGAAGCTATTCTATGTTGTTGTCAGAGAGCTCCTAATTTATAATTCTTTTTCAATCTCTCTTACATTATCTTTCTTTTCCTCTATTCTTTTCAAATTTATTTCTTGCTATTATATCATATACATACTATCATTCGAATCTCTCAAAATAGAAGGGAAATAATTTCTCGTATTTTAAACTGAATTTGGTTGAGAAACGGAGGTTAATGTCTTTTAAGGCTTCTCTCAAAATTTCATTTCGATGTTCCATTCAATGCAGGCGTGAGTTGTTGCAAAAAACGATAATTTGGGTCACGTGATTTATGTGTCACGTGGCCTTGGAGAGGATGGAAATAAGGAACCGATGAAGTAGTTGATTTATTTTTAATTTTTTTACAGGAGCCTCTTGCCCGTCACACCAGCAACAGTTTATGTACATGTGAAGTGGCAATTGGTTTATCGTGCAATCATGAAAAATTTTTGTGTGATAAACGCAAAGTGTTTTTATAATATTGTATTTTTTACGATTACAGTTGCAACTAAATGGCTACATGAAAGAGGCCAAGAATTCATCAGGCCCTGATCTTTATCCAGAAATGAATAGGTCATCTAAGATGAGTTAATTGGAAGAATAGTCATGCGTACGTGTATTCGAAATGAATTTTCATAATCTATTCCGCAAACGGGAACACCATTCTCATTTCGGGTTTGGTTTCTGACAATACGAAAAATGTCTTTTTGGAAAGAAGTAGCAAGTAAATTTACTAATATCTGTATATTGTTTGATTTTCTCTTACGAAAATAATTAATTAATCTCTTCACAAATGTGCAGTTTGCGTTGCGAAAATTGTTCTTCACAAAACCCACTACAAACATTTATTCTTTCATGCCCCTGAATAATGCGCAATTACCTGGTTTGCCTTTTACTTGTAAATTGCTAACTTTCCGCTTCAGTTATGTTTCAAATAATGTGAGCATGCTTTTCGAACCATTTGTTTGGAAATTGGTTTTCAAGAATTTGAAACGGGAGTAAGCGTTGAACTGGCTTAACAGAGGGAATCTTGGTTTGGAGTTCTTGCAAAATTGATTGTTCAGAAAGAGATTCGTTGACACCTCTGATGGCAACTATAAGGTCTTTAAGACTTTGTTGTTTTTTTCGACCAGGTTAATGATTAGACGAGGATGGTAGGTTTGTTTTCGGTTTGTTTTGTCCATATATTATTAAAAACTATTACGAACTACGTTTCGCCCTCCTCAAGTAGGTCGTCATTGGGTATCAATAGTGTTAAATCCAAGTACTTTATGAAAATCCTATATAAGAGGAAGAATTATTTTCGTTTTGAAAAAAATTTTCGTAATAGGACGCTATGATAACAACACAAGTTGTTTCTTTTACCATTATCAGTCAAAGAACAATCATCAATGAGTTTCAGTATTATATATATCCGTAATCACTTTTACATAGATAGAAAAAAATGTGTTTGGAATAAACTAATTGATCTTCACATTCCTCCCATCGCAAGGTAGAATTTCAAAAACAAAACATTTTTGTGGTCCAACACTTGAAGGGCTCGACGGCAAAACCATGAAAGATCACCAGGACAAATTTTTATGGAGAAGAAAAAAACCTTCTCAAAAATGGAATTCTTGAAAGAAAAAAAAAGAAGTTAATACTTTTCGAAATAAATAGCCTCAGAAATCGACTGCGGTCAAAACCGTGTAAGTCCATTAACTTTTTTTTCTTTTTTCAGACCCAGCTTAACATAAAACGTATGTTTGAATTTCTAAAAACATATTCCGCGATGAATACAAGGCTGAAGAGTGAAAAAGTAAGTTTGAAAAATCGTTTCTGAGAAAAAAAATCTGCCCGCTGCGCGGGCACATTCTCATAAGCGCTTCGCGCGCAGCTCGCTTCGCTCGCAAGTATCAGCGCGCCTAGGGCGCGCGTCCGTAGGATCTCGCGCTTCG
>WSXT02245089.1:0-15384 GCA_011762715.2 Neuroterus valhalla | reverse complement strand
TCTTCTTTTTCCTATACCCCATACCTGCTTCATTATCCCTGCCGCTTTTCTTATTCTTTCTCTTATATGTGCCTTATGATCTCTATTTGCTTGCAAGGTGTATCCCTAATACTTAAACTCGTTCACTTCTTCTATCTTCACTCCCTTCTATCTCCCAGTCCATACTTTTTTCCTTCCCCCTCCTTTTCTGAACCTCATCAAAATTGAAATCATTAAAATGACTGCCGCTACGTGGTCAAAGCTGAATACAAACCGAGTAGCCACATTTATTCAAAAAGTGAAAAAGCTCTTGCTTTCAACATTACGTTTACGTAGTTATATAAAGAAAGGAGTCATACTGGATCCTTGCTAGAAAGTTATACGCAAAATCCATCAACAACAATCGCGCCAATTTCTTCATTTAATCTAGCACCGTTAAGTTCGAGAAAATTCAGATTATTCCCTGCTGACTCCAAACATCTCATGAGTTGGCCTAGCCAGTTGTATTTGTGATTCTTAGCGCAAGCAGTCTTAGCTAAATTTTGCATACATAACTTAGGATAACACGAGTCTTCAATTTCGAAGACCTGAGCTGCCCACTTGAGAGCCATCTTTATTAGATGATGGGAAACGCAAGTTAATCCTAGTTCCAATCTGCATACAAAGTCAGGTGTGTTTCTGGATAGGCGGAACAAATTTTTGGAGAAACGTACTTGTGCTTTTTCGAAGACCTCTAGATAGTTGAGACCATGGATATGGGACCCATATAGTAACGTGCTTCTGACAAGGGAATCTTGGATTTTAGCTATATATGGCCACGCGGAACATTCAGAACGGATCAAAATACTGATCGCAGAAGCAGAGGCTGAATTAGCCCTACTAACCGCGACGTAAGCAGCTTGCTTGAATACACTGACCCTTGAAAAAGCAGTACCAAGGTAATCAAATATCGGCAAAAATTCTAGAGGACTATCGTCGTATTTCAGGCTTAAGAGCTTATAGCTGATTCTGCCCTTTTTGAAGATAGTATGTTTTGTTTTTATTTTTCTAACTATAAGCTTATTAATTGCACAATATTCCTGAAGGGCCTTTAGCTGTCTGATCACATCAATTTTAGTATCAGCAAAAATAATCGAATCATCCACATATATCAGCAAGATTCTGTCCGTGTTTCCAAGTATTCGAAGTCCGACCTAACCCTTATCTATAAAAAATAGCTGTATGTGGGATGTAAGGAGGGTGAACATGATTGGGCTTAGCACTTCACCCTGTAGAACTCCCTCAGTAACGGGTACTTCCTCTGAGAGTCCGCCCCCTGTCTTCACACGGGTTGAAGTTCTTTCATATGAGCTGAGTTCTCTTTTCGTCAAAAATCACTCTCCTTTCTCACTAATCCCGTCCTTACTTCTCTAGACCATCCTTCTCCTCTCCATACTTTGTTCCAGACTCTCCATATCTCTACTTTTACTCCTTAACCTCTATGCTTCAGAAATTCATTCTCCATTCCATCCTCTCCTGTCGCTTTATTTCTTTTCAGCCTTTCTATTGTCTCATTTACTCCCGCTGGCTCATATTATTTCTATCCTCACTTTCTTTCTTTATTACCTTCTTCTATTCTTTTCTAACCTTTCTTTCTTTCCCCTATAACATGCACTTTTGCTCATATTTCATCGGTCACCTTCCTTACCGCTTCCTCTCTTGTTTGGTTGTTCACTTTTATCCCCTTGATCACAATGTTCTTGCTTCTCTTATTTCTTCCTTCTCCTTCAATCCGTTTGTCTATCTGAGTCAACCTCCTATAAACAATCTCATTTTCAACCTGCCGTTCTTCGCACATTCATTCGCTCCCTCACTTACTACTGCTGAAAACGTTTTCCGCTCAGTCGTACATTCTACCTTGCAAACTCCCTCTTCAAATACCTTTATCTACCTTTCCATACTATCATCCTGCTCTTTCTGTCTTTACTCTGCCGACCTTTTCCTCTCGCTCCTACGCTTAACGAGTACAATGCCTCTCTATTAAGAAGTCCCAAGCTTGTGGATCTCCCTCGCCTGTGAGTGTCCGAACCCTTACCTGATAGCCCTGATGCAGTTATCCCTTCGCCGCTCCCTCGTGAGTAGCGTCTCTTTAGGCTGTTTTCCCTCTCTCTCTCCGCTGGCTGCTACAGCCGCCTTCTCTTGACTCGCCCGATTTTCCATTGTCAGATAGCTCTCCTCAATTGTGACGCTTCTTGGGCGCCCTTTGTCTAGGCTCTGCGGTACAAACATTCTCCCAATTATTTATCTACTGAGTAAGATACGCAACACTAAAGGAACAACAAGCTCCATTTTTACTAGCTACACTTCCGAAAATTCACCCAAAAACAGCACCTCTCGTACAACTTTTTTACTTCCCTGTGTTGGCTAGCTTAGCCTTTCTACACTGTACTTCCCCGGAATTAACAGAGGAAATTAGAACTATAAATTGAAACTGAAAACCAAGAATCCAACGACCAAATTTGGACAAAAACCCTTAAAAATCGCCACTAAAATTTATTTTCATTATTTTCGAAACAGCAGGTCAAAATCCATGAGCAATGCAGAATGCTCTCTCACTAAGATCCAACTTAAGATTGAACAACCGTTAGAATACCCTCTCATTCAAATCCTAAACTACGCCCACAGTGTGCAGTTTTTGGTTTCAACCAGCGTACAACTTAAGGGCATACTTGTACAGAAGATGGGTCAGTATATGACCATCCTTATCACCATTCATTCTGAATCAATAGATTTCTGGATCAATAGATTCATCGCTAAACAGAGCCATGATGCACTGAAGGAATCCCCTTGAAAGATACCCGCCGTAATGCGAATCGTTTTAGTTGTCCTTAGTTGTCCATGATCATGTGGTACCGACGGAAACGCCTAGTTTCCTTGATCTTTCCTAGCTTGCGTCATGGCGAAAGCGTTAATGGTTACTAGATCTTTACTGACTCGCGAGTTTTGGTAACATCATTTTTGTTCTTCGGTTAGGATGTTACTCTCATCACAATGATGGGAAACCTTATCTGCAATGACCTCCGTGAGGCACTTATATATCGTTGCGAGACAGGCGATTGGTCGAAATCCAGATGGATTCCGAGCGTCTGGTTTTTTAGGCAACATATACGTGGTTGATTTGAACATAAAGTTTGGCATTAGATCAGGGTCTTAGATGATCTTCTGGAAACTTCTCGCCAATGCAGTGTGCACACTTTTAGGGAACTTGTACCAGAAGTTTTGCACCATGTCTGGACCTGGAGTTTCCCAATTACTGGATCTTTCCGAAACCAGTGAAACGTTCGTGTCTATGCACCTACAACACTGATAATTCTGCATTCAAGTGCAAAGGCAAAATCTTGTTGAGGTGCCCTATCAGTGCATGCAGATCATTTGTGATGAACATTTTCGGCAAAGAATTCGCAGTTTTTCAGCGATTTTGCTGTTTAGATCAACGTTAGCGTTGACGTCCGGATGTAGTTTTAGGGGACCCGGCCCTTGTTCTTCATTATCCCTAACACCTATGCCCTTAGCTCCGAAAATCCCTCCAACATCCACATTTTCTATATGGATTTCATTATTAGGATGCTGCTGACCTACCTCCATTTAGATGGCAGCTATTTCTACCTCTGAAAGCAATATGTTAACAGATGTTGAGCATTTTTGGTCTGCTAGATTCTGCTCCTCTATTCTTGTGGCAAGATGCGGGTACTCAAGTAAGAAGAGATGATCACGTTCTCTCCTCACACTCTGCCCACTACTCTGTGCCACAAAGTAGAGGCGCATCACATCTCTGTTCATATGGTAAGTCCATTCCCATCGCCTTCTTGGTCGCTGAATCTCCACTGCAACCTCTGGTAACATTAGTCCCTGACTGATCTCTTAGAAAACAATTCATGCGAACAGTTTAGCAAAGTCATTGAAATAACTCACTGAGTGATATCTTTACACGGGCCAATCAGAATCCAGAATCGTTCGTTTCAGGCTTCGCTTTATTTCTTAGATACTATTGCTCTCCAAACATCCCTATGGCTCTTCATATTTCTCCTCTTTAGGGTCCCATTCCTTCTTTGGTCTGCCTCTGGGTAGGCTACCATTCACCCTACCTGAATACGCTTGCTTTTCAATCGTTCTTCATACCTTCTCTCAACGCGACCGAACCATTATATGATACATTTTCACTGTAAGTACTATCCCGTAGATTACTAAGTAATCTTCCGACCCTGATTTATACGTCTGGAAACACCTGCATCTAGCAGTAAATAAACTTCCAAGATACACAGAATTATCAACTTGTTCTATACTCTCTCCATTTCAGGCGAAATGGTATACTGTTTTCACACCCTTGCTTTCGAACACAATAGTTTTTTTTTATTCACGTTAACCTTAAGACCCAAGCTCTTCATGCTGGTTTCCAGTCTGGTCATTATCCTCTGCAAATCATCGACTGATTCCGCCAGAACGATCTTGTCATCTGCAAACGCAAGTCCACGTACTTCCACTATCCCGACATCAACACCTTCTTTATCAGAGAGCCATTCTCAGACATTTGACCATGTATATATTGAATGTATCACTCTCACACTCGCTTTACTACGATTACATATTGCTTGCATTGCTTTCAGAAGTTAACCAGTTACTCTGTACTCTTTCAATACTTTCCAAAGTTTAGCTCTATCTACCTTGTCGAGAACTTTCTCTAGATCAACAAATGCAGAAGAAACTTTTTAGTTTACTCTTAAGCATCTTTTTGTGATCTTCCTCAAGCTGAATATCTGATCTGCACATGATCTCCCTGAAATGAAACCACATTGAACTTCCCAGATCCCTCCCTTGGTTATTCTCATGACTTAATAATGAGTATTTTGGTGAATATTATGCCCACAGTACTTAGTAGGGTAATCGCACTATAATTACTACAGTCACCTTGAAAACCCTTTCCCTTGTAGATTGGGACGATAATCGACTCACTCCAATCATTTAGAACTTCGCTGTTCATCATGAATTCTTTGGCAATTTTAGGGTTCATGCTACTTACGTTCCAACAATTTGTACCGACAAAACTTTTTAACAAGTTCAATACCTTGTTTCGGAAATCCTGATCTAATATTAGAATTTTGTGTATATTTGTTTTGACATCAGCGATTAACTCTATCATTTCTTCCGACTTACTTTTCATCACACGGTGGTTACTGAAGCTCGTACCCAATCTGAGAATATATAGTCAGCCCGCTGCCAAACAGTGTGATGATAGTATAACGTATGCCCATTAGGTATTCAGCATTTGCGCAAATGCTAATCAATAAACAAGCAAAATCAATGAGTCCCCATGGATCTTGTCTGAAAAATTCAATATCCTTTGTGAAATGATATTATAACGTATGCCGATCACACCTAGCAATATTCTAATAAATTATACCATGAAAAGACGATTGGCATACGTAGAGCGCGGGTCTTATGCAATCGTGAAGGTCGGCTGAGAGCCTGAAAATAATACAAAATATCTCATCGTTGTTCTACGCTCCACGTATGACAATCGTTTTTTCATGGTTTACTTTTTTAGAATATTGCTAGGTGCGCTCGGCATACGTTATACTATCGTATTACGAAGGATATTGATTTTTCTGCGACAAAAAATTGATTTTATCCACACAAGTTCCGTGGGGACGCACTGATTTTGCTTGTCTATTATTCACCATGTGCGCAAATGCTGAATACCTTATGGGCATACGTTATACTATCATCACACTTTTTAGCAGCGTGCTGACGGACTAATATTTCTACAAATTAAAAATTGAGGAAAATCTGATGCTTTAGAAGATCAAGAATTTCAAGCTTTAGCATACAAATTTCTAATTCACTTCTAATGTTTAGAAACTGCCCTTTAAAAAAATTGAAACATTTGAAACATCCTTGATTAGCAAGTTCATCATTGAAAGTTTGAACTTACTTTCAGTTTTGTTCAAATTATTTATTGCGAGAAGTACTATAGGGACCAAGCTCTTGAAATTTGTTTCCTGCAGCATATTATCTCTCAATTTTTGATTGATATCACAAAATAATTCAAACCTCCCAAAGGCTTTAGAACCATATGTAACTTTTATCTGCTGGATAAACATAGTGCTAGAAATAAAAGGAATACAAACGACCTGCAATAAAAGTAAGTCCAATCAAAATTTGAGAAATTTCAAAATGGAGAAAGAAAAATTCAAATTTCTATCTAACTCCCAACAATCAAGTTGCATTTGGAATTCCTGGAAATCAAAATTGGGAATCTAGAATCCTACGCCCGAATTCGAACAAAAAACGCCCTTAAATATTTATATTGAGACTTCAAAAAAGAAAATGAATATAAAAAAGAGAAGGCCACCTAATAACCTCTTTCTTCTCTGTTTCATTTCCACCTTTTTTTTTAATTTTCTTATTTTCAAAACACAATACAATTTTGGAATTTCCATAGAGAAATTTGAAGGTGTTTGTCTAAATTTATTCGCTGGATTCTTGGTTTTTAATTGAATGATCAAGAATTTCAGATAATGGAGTGAACAAAGGTAAAAGACAAGGTACAATAGGAAAGAGTAATATTAGTGGAAATGGAATGTGATGAATAAGGACACAGGATGATTAGGGAGGAAGAGAGGTATTTTTTAGAGTAGAATACGAAGTAAGGAATGCAAGGAAAGAGTAAGAGGAGGAAAAGGAATAGAATAAATATTCGAATAATAGAGAAAGAGGTCAGAATAATCTTTTGGAATGTTGCAGAAATCGAGAGCAAGGGCAGCGATTCTTAGAATTTTTATGAAAAATTGTATGGAATAGGGTTAACAGCAATTTGGATAGAGGAAAAAGCCTGGGAAATCAGAAGTGGATTGCCACATAACTTTGGATGAAGGCTTTATTGAGCTACTAGGGAGAATAAAAAAGGGCGAGCTAATGGAGCAATAATGACGGGGGTTAGAAAGAATTTAGAAGGAAAAGAGCCAAAAGAAGTGATGAGCGGAGAAGAGAGAAGAGATAAAATAAAAGGGAAATGGCAAAGAATAGTTACAATATGCAACAGAAAGGAATGAAAGAGACAAAAAAAGGCAAAGAGAAGTTAATCAAGGAGGAAGAAGAAGAAATATTAATATGAGGGCAAGATTTCGATGTAAGAATAGGAAAGAAACGTAATATGTATTTGAAAATGAAGTGGAAAGGGGAAGGGACTAGAAAGATCAGATAGTGAACAGAAAAAGAGATGGTATATACTCAATTGAAACAAGAAAGAATACAAAGTATGAGAGTTCACGCATGTAAGAAGAGGGAGAACGGATTGATAGAGAAGTGTGAACAGAGGAAACAGAGAGAAATTATGTAAAGGAAACGAGAGAATTGCAGTTTAAGGAGATGATGCTGAACGAAGTATGGAGAGAGATGAAGGGAAAGGTTAAGACCACTAGAATCAAAAAGAAAGTTCGGAATAGAACGGAAAGTTATAAAAATTTCGACAGAAGTCTAGTAGGACAAAGAATGTAAGAAGAATGGAAAAGTTAAAAACGGTATGAAAACTGGAGTAAGGGGATAGAAAAAAAGTGCGTCGTCTGCGTATTTTTAGGCCCAAGAGGCTGATATAACGCATAAATATGCGTTTAATATCACAAGTTTTTTTCTCTATTGTTAACGAGGCGTTGAGAAAGAATTATAAGCATTTTGTATCAATAATATATTTTTACATTCTCATTCTGAATAAGAAGGTATTGGTTTCATGTGGAAATTGACTTTCGCGGATTTTATGAAATCTCCACGTTTTGAGATCCCCCAAGTCAGAAAAAATGGGTTTTTTTTAAGGTGTATGTCTGTCTGTAGTCTTTAATCTGTGTACTCGATAACTTCCGAAAAAATGATGGCATTGGATTGCTCTTTGACACACATTTTGAGGGACCGAAAAGACAGGTAAGTTCGTTTACCAGCTATATTGGATGGAAAATCAAAGAGGGGAGCATTTTGAACATTTTTTAGGACTCAAAATTTGTGAGTACGGTTTCTTGTAGTAGGTGAAAAATGAAACAATTTATTCTCATGATTTTTTTTTTGAAAAAAAAAAAATTCTCAGAGTTGTGGGATTTGCAAAATTCAAAAATATAAACGAGAATCAAAATTTTTAGACAAATAACGCGAGATGAAAAAAAGTTTGAAGCAAAAAAAGGTTTCTTTTTGGGAGCCCTCCAGGATGATCTTAACAACTTTTTGAGTTTTCTCAAAAATCAAAAATTCAAATTATTAAAATTTGATTCATTTATAAAAAACAATATAAAAATGAAAAAATGAACTTTCGTACAATTGACACAAGCTTAGGAACAATCAAATAGACACAAATTCTTTACCAGGAAAATATCTTTAAATGTGTTATCAACTTCTTTAACAGGATATTTAGTTTTCATTTCATTCAGGAGAAATACCTATAAAAATGAAATGATAAAATTTTTTAAAAAATGACTAAGGCTAACACACAAGATTGAAGGAGAAAATTTGTTCACTCGAATAATATCTGTAAATTTGTTATAGTTTTACACCGTTTTGGACTAACTTTGATCGAGTGCGCAGAACGAGCCACGCGATAAGAATGTTTTCGTTAAACTCAGAGAAGCTTTAACAAAAGAGAATTCACACTCATCAAATTGAAGTAGTCGACGTTTCGCTCATGAGCTTCACAAGCTTTATATACAACTGCAGGGAGGTACATTCATAAGCGAGTGCGGAGCTCGAGGTGAGACTACTGTCGAGCGCGAAGGGCGAGATCCGAAAGGCGCGCGCTCAAGCTTGCGAGCGAAGTGAGTCGCGCACCAAACGCGCGATGAGAATGTGCCCGCGTGGCAGGCAGATTTGTTTTCTTCAAATTTTGGAATAAGCTCCCATTATAATCAGAGATTAATTAGGGGAATGATTCTGCCACTTTGCTGATTGAATGGTTATTTCTTTATATCACGAAAAATAGTGCTATTCGGAAATATTAGGGACTGTAAAAAAATGTAACTAAGTATTTACTACTCTGACATTCGTGTTCGAAAAGACACAAAATTTTATACCTGTAGGATACTGGTTTTCAGTTACACCCCGCCAAGTTGTTCCTATTTGTCGAGTAAAAAATTACGTGTCATACCGACTCTGTATTTCTCTTCTTATTTTGCCAGATGCTGCCAAAGTCTAGCGTCAGCTTGATGCTAGAGGGGATCCAGCACTGCGCAATCCGTTTCCGTTTGAAGTAAAAAAAAAGTTTCGTAAGGGAAAAAAACATGGAAATCAATGATGAACCATTCGTATGGATTCACAAGTGATCTATTCGCAAGTGTAGAAGTAGATTTAGGAGATAGAGCACTTAATGATACTTTATAAAGAGGATTTACAAATGTCCTGTTAAACGCAAATTTAATTGATGAAAGACGTAACCTTCTACAGAAGATACTACCGGAAAAAAACTGCTGTCTCTATGGCAATGGTAGAAACTATTGCATATGCTACAATTTACATTAAAAACAGAAGTTTTGCATTTGCAAAAGAAGATTCAATCTTATTTCATCGAACTAGTGATGAAATATTACATAAAGAGGTATGTAATTTATTCCTGACATAGTTATTTACGATTTCTATAAGTTTTTATCTGTTATGATACTAATTCATGATCAATTCTTCCATATTCTTCCTGCTTTGTTTAAACATAACGTTTCTCATAAAAATGTATGCTTCGCCTTTTTCTATGACATCATGAACTTTTTTCGAACTCAGTTATTATTGAAGATAATAATAAATCTGCTCTCCTTCATTTCACTGTTTCATTTATTCATTCAATCCTCATTAATTTTTCAAAATTTATTTGCATCTTAAATTTTGATATTTTATTTTCATGATAAAAGTAGGTAATAATTCTATCAGCGAAGTGGCAGGATTTTCTCCATAATATATATCCAATTATATATAATAAATTACATATTGAAGCCATGTTAAACATGGGTCACGTGATCCCAATTATCGATTTTTTTGCAACAACTCACGTCCACATCGAAATAGATATCGGGTTGATTTCTTGGGGAAAGCCTTAAAAAACAATAACTACGTTCGTATACAACATTTTGTTTGGAATTTTGGAAAAAAAATTCGCAAATTTTTTTTTTTTCTTTTAATTTCGGTTAAAATCTTAAATACAAACGTAGTTTATTGTTTTATAAGGCTTTGCTCAAAATGTTAACTCGATATCTATTTCAGTGTGGACGTGAGTTGTTGGAAAAAAAAGATGTCGGTAAGTTAGGAATCGGGTAAGTTTAACATGGCCTTAACCTCGCGCTACACGCTCGGCTTTATACGTGCTTGATTCAGTTTACAGTGTAATTATTTGATGAATTATTCATAATAATAATTAATTATTATATTTACGTTGATGGTAAAATTGGATTTGGGGTCATAGTCCGGTCAAATTAGACCAAAAAATGGGTGAAGTGGTACATAAATTCCCATCAAGCTGAAAACGGGTAGAATTGTTAAAAACATAATCAAAAACAACATATCAAAACTCCCCATCGTTCCGGTACGAGCGAAAAAGTTGACATGAGGTCGAAGGTAAAAAAATGGGTGTTTCGCGATTTACTTCAAAACGATAAGTTTTATCACAAAATTAGCTCTGACGAAAATTGTAGATCATCAAATTATCTATAAAAAATAACTTTTTTCACGAAAGCTACCGTTTCTGAGATATAACGATTCAGAAAGTTGTAAGCGTCATTGTATGCACACGCTTCTACGCCACCTCTGAAGTAGTGTACTTAGCGCGTTTTTTTTTTGAAACTGTTTCCCCCATAGGCCTATTCCACAGGTCTGTTGTGATTATGTTCAAATAAAAACTATTGCATAATAAGATTTTTTTTCGCATATAAGATATTAGGATTCTAATTGTTAAAAGCGATGGAAATTGAAACACAGTAAAAAAATTTGTTCGTCCGATTCGTAATCTTCAATAACTCCTTCTTGCTGATCTTCTTCTTCTTCTTCTTCTTCTTCTTCTTCTTCTTCTTGATGTTCTTCATCCCGGCTGTGTGTGAATTGCGTCAATAACGATAAATCCTGTTCGTCAGGGTCAAAAGCATCCTCTGCTGTTGGTAATTCAACACTAGAACATGACTGGCCTTGGCAATTCGTGGATGCACGAGAACAAAACAGTGAAACTTTTTTGCAACCACATATAGCACTGCATCCTTTTTTACAGTTGCAAAAAATTCTGTTCAGCAGTTTATCCGGTGCAGGTGGAAGCAAAGTTTTAATTGGTTCTAATGTGTCATCGACCAACTTTCAACCCCAATCTTCCGGGTCCAGCTGATAATCAAGCCACGCTTGAACTTGGTAATATACCCGAAAAAGATGTTGATGAGCAGCAACTGAGGTTGGAGGAAGACAAGCTAATTGAATTTGTTTTTGATTCCGAGTATTTTTAACGAAACATGCATATCGATCTTGTTTTTCAAACATTTCAAACACTGTTGTTTTACCTCTCCTGTAAAATGCAGATGTATCACAGCCTGTCATTGCGTGTAAAAATAGTACATGATTTTGACACTTTGCAAATGTTGATAAACCTTCTGATGAATATATTGCTGATTGATTTTGAGCTTTTCCTGGTTTTAAGAGGAAGATAGCATTTTCAGCTGGAGTTCGAGCAGTGAGTAATACGAGTAAGTCTACATCTTCACCAATAACAATAGTTGTATTTATCAAATTAAATTGCTTTATTGTTGTTTCAATAATAAGTACATCGGCGTCGTTTTTAGCTTGTTTTACCAATATATTTTCAGCAGTAAACTTCTCTTTCAACATCGGAATGAACCGAGACTTGTTGTGAGTATTTGCAAGAAATACTCACAACACAACTTCACTGCGGAGTGGCACTTAAGCCTGGCGTTATCGCATACGATCACACGCACACAATTGTACATATGTTGATTCCGATTACACTAGTGTAAACATTAAGGGACTGGGTTTCATGTGACCTGATATTCTCAAAGTGTTAGTTATGTTTATTTTATATTTTAAACATAAGTTAAAATCACCAACAGAAACTATTTTTACTCATATTATAGCTACAGAGGTACATACGAGACGTGTTTATGCATACAATGACGTTTACAACTTTCTGAATCGTTATATTGCAGAAACGGTAGCTTTCATGAAAAAAGTTATTGACACCTTTTTCATAGATAATTTATTGATCTACAATTTTTGTCTGGAGTAATTTTGCGATAAAACTTATCGTTCCGAAGAAAATCGCGAAAACCCCATTTCTTTGACCTTTGACCTCTTGTCAATTGTTTTGCTCGTACCGGAACGATGGGGAGTTTTGATATGTTTTTTTCAATTACGTTTTGAACAATTCTACCCATTTTCAGCTTGATGGGAATTCATGTAGCACCAAATGTCTAATTTGACCGGACTATCATGTAATAATTGAAATCAATTTTTCATTGAATCAGACGTTTCGGCCTCTGTTATGGGCCCTCATCTGTGATTTATTTCTGCAAATAATGTACAAAAGTTGTTGGTACGTGGGAATACATAATTTCAAAGTAGAGTAAGGAAAAAAAATGTATGTGCATATAAATTGAGACAAACTGTGTTTATAAACTTTGGTGAGTAGAATTTTTGTAAGAATTATGATTTCCGTTATCTATAGAAGAATCAAAATAAATAATAAAATTATTTTTGTTCATAGTAGCCCGTGGATATTAGGAGATTTAGATTTATTTATTGGTTGGAATTGATTGGTCATCTAACACGTTTCGTTAGTAGTGCATGATGAAAAACTGAGAGATTTTCCGTGTCAGTCCGTTGGTTTACCGTCTTCGAATTACTAGCTATGTTGGTCATTTCTAATATCATTTTTTTCGTTGTTATAATTTGTAGTTTTTTCTAGGATTCGAGTTTGGTCAATGTTAAAATTGTGATCCTGATAGATGCGTGTTTGGTCATAGCTGTCCATTTGCTGGGAGGTCGGTAAACATATTTGACATGTTCTTCTTTACGAATTTTTAGGGGTCGCTTAGTTGTGCCTATATAAATTGATTCACACCCTGCGCAAGGTATACTATAAACAACATTTGTGTTATCGTCTGTAGGGATCGGATCTTTTTTTTATTTGAAAATTGGGGTTCGATCATTAACATTTCGAAAAGCTGTTTTAACATTGAAGGGTTTCAGTATTGCTGACATACTTTCTGAAAGACCGTGAACATAGGGTAATGAAATGTATTTTGAGGGAGTGTGTGAGACAGTATTTGTATTCTGACCTGGTAACTTTGGGACCTGTGAGTGAGTGACTGCTTGTGTTGTGTATTGTTGAGTGTATCGGTGTGATTCAAGGTGTGTATGTTTACTCTTGCTGTGCATAGATGATGCAATCTTTCTTTGACAAATACGTTGATGAATTCCAATGGGTAATTTTTATTGATTAAAATAGTTTTAACTTTCCTGAAATTTTCTTGATGAAAATCTTAATGTGATAATAGGATGCTTTTGTCCACAAGATTATTGATCACACTGACTTTATATTTATGGGGATGGTGTAATTGATAATTCAGGCAGCGACCTGAGGCTGTAGGCTTTTGGTACCAATTGGTCTTTAGAGAATTGCCTTCTCTAATGATCAATGTGTCGAGGAAACTAATCTGCATATTATTTTCTTCTTCTATTGTGAATTGGATTTTGTGGTTGTAACTATTGGAAGCATCTAAAAATGTTAAAACTTGGTCGATAGGGATGGCGGTTATTATATCGTCAACATAACGAAAATAAAAAGGTAATTGAAAGGGAAAAAAGCGGTTCTGATGACAAACTTTCTGACATGCTATCAGGTACAAATACTTATAAACTTTTGAATAACGATCCCACAAATGCAACACAAACTAAAGGTAATGATCTAGTCAATCCTTGGCAAACGAAAAAGTATTTTACCAAAAACATCGTATCCAATTTTAAAGCAGATTACACATTTCCCCTGAGAATATATGGGTTACCGAAAATCCACAAACCAGGCGTTCCTCTCCGTCCCATCGTTTCTTTTTGTAACAGTCTCACCTACAAAGTTTCTCCGTATAATGCAAACAGTATCTCCAAACATATTAGGGCCCCTACATCACGAGTGAAAAACAGCTCCGAATTCATCCAAAAAATTCAAAACATTGTAATTCCACCTCATCACAAATTGTGTTCTCTCGATGAAATTTCTTCGTTTACCAGTGTCCCCGTCGGTCTAGCAATTGCAGGAGTGAAAGCCAAATGGCTCGAAATACAGCCTAACACTCCAATGCGCTGGTATGAATTCGTAAAAAGCCTACGAATTTGCGTTAGCAACTCTTCGTTCAATTTCACAGGCAATTCTTCCAAACAAAAAGCAGGTTTTCCAATGGGCTCGTTACTTTCTCCAATTCTTGCAGATATCGCAATGGATGATCTAGAAAAACATGTTCTATCTCTTCTTCCCTTTCAATTACCTTTTTATTTTCGTTAAGTTGATGATATAATAACCGCCATCCCTATCGACCAAGTTTCAACAATTTTAGATGCTTTCAATAGTTGCAACTATAAAATCCAATTCAAAATAGAAGAAGAAAATAATATGCAGATCAGTTTCCTCGACACATTGATCATTAGAGAAGGCAATTCTTTAAGGACCAATTGGTACCAAAAGCCTACAGCCTCAGGTCACTGCCTGAATTATCAATCACACTATCCCCATAAATATAAAGTCAATGTGATCAATAATCTGGTGGACAGAAGCATCCTATTATCACATCAAGATTTTCATCAAGAAAGGACTAAGCGACCCCTAAAAATTCGTAAAAAAAAACATGTCAAGGATGTTTACCGACCTCCCAGCAAATGGACAGCTATGACCAAACACGCATGGTATCAGGATCACAAATTTAACTTTGACCAAACTCGAATCCTAGAAAGAAATAAAAATTACAAAAAAAGAATGATATTAGAAATGACCTACATAGCTAGTAATTCGAAGGCGGTAAACCAACGGACTGACACGGAAAATCTCTCAGTTTTTCATCATGCACTACTAACGAAACGTGATCATTAGATGACCAATCAATTTCAACCAATAAATAAATCAACTAAATTTAGTCACAATTATTGAACAATTAAACACAAAGAAAAATAATAGTGAATGAATAAATAAAATAATTAAATAATCAAAACAAACAATTTTTATCAACTATTCCATATGAAAAAACATTCTTAATTTTTCAATACAAATTTTCTTTCTTCTCATTCCTGGCATAAGCATTATTATTATTATTTATCAGCATTTGGAACTCGAAAGTTCATTGCCTCATCTACCCGAGACCGCCACGCGTCCCT
>WSXT02245078.1:0-15385 GCA_011762715.2 Neuroterus valhalla | reverse complement strand
ATCGAACCCACAACCAGACAGTAGCGTGGGTCCAAAGCTCATGCCTTAGCCCCCACGACCAACTGACCACTCCTTATTGAACATGTAATAAATTTGGCAATTTCGGAATATATAATTGAGTGATCAGATGATTCAAGAAAGTTAGAAACAAATTTATAGGCGGGCAAGTTCAAAAATCTCAGTATTGCAAGTATGCAGGAGGATGCAGTAAGCATAAGAGCAAAAGAGACAGATTAAGCGACGTTGCCAAAAATTATGCGTGTTATGGTCGATATTTCTGAAAACGATATTAAAGAATCTTCTTCTTTTATATGGTCCGCAAATAATCTTCATGAGTTGAGAACGCAATATCTACATGAAATAATTGAAAGCTCGCTTGGAATAAGAATTAAAATCCATTTGATTTGGATCGAGTGCAGTTGGCAGCAGATTCGAAATGCAATGCTAAAAGATAGGGCACAGGAATACCACAATGAAAAAACTAAATCTCACTCCAGTGAAACCTCATCTGCTACCCAAAATTTAAATATCTAGTCGATTGGAGCGCTTTGTATATTTGAATATATGTATAAACTGCCTCACCTTGCAGTCCCTTTCTGATATTCAATGTTTTTATTGTTTCTGTGTTCCTGTGCACCATGTACACGTAGATCTACATCCAACTATTGTATGAACGTATTTTTTTCGGATAGAGTTCTCTGAACGACAAATTTTATTTCAGCCCGTTCTTAGTTCTTCAGTTAAAAAATTTAACAAACAAAAGCATTGGCAATGCTCCACAAATTTTTGATATTACAAATGTTGGGGGGGGGGCGGCAAGACCCGTGCATAATTACCCCTAGGCCCGTATTTTCTCCCGGTGGCCCTGCCGCATCGGCGGGAGAATCAAACACTTTGGCCGGTAGGGTTGAACAACGAATCTTCAGAAGAACAGCTCCTCAATTGTAAGGGAAATATCAAAACCTTATGTAACGAGTACACGCTTTCCCCGCAAGGGATTATGGCCTAATGGTACAAAAAAAATCTATGTACGGGCTCTAAAATATAAATTTCAGAAATGTTCCATTCATGGCTTCTTCCCACTTCAAAACAATGCTTCATCAATGCTTTAAATGAGTAATTTTTCAAATTATACCCAAAATAAAGAGTTACTTAAAATGTGTAGACTCATATTGTTTACATTCTTTCCTATTGTGAGTCATTATGCACTTGGCACTTAACCAGAATCGTTGAGATTCCGCGAAATTCGTCACAGTTTCCAGACAAAACCATTTCGAAAATTTTGGAAAGTTATGTACTTCCTGATCTGTACTGACATCATTAGCATAAAATTTGGGCAATTCGGATTAATAAGTTTAATATCGACAAGAGGAAGCTAATCGAAGCATGAAATCTGTCCTATTGGGTCCAGGGCCGGTGAAAGCAGTGGTGTGAGTAGGGACATCCCCCCATTCGGAAAATCAGCGAGTGGTGAATTCCCCACTAGAAATAGAGAATAAGTTCCCCATACTTTTTGACCTGTTCAGACCCTGGTGCCCTTGGTGGGTCCCAATTTTACTTTCTGTCGGTTTTTCTTTACTCGGTTGTGAGCTGTTCCATTAGCCCTGATTAGGCCTAAGTATCAATTAGGCCAATTAGGTCAGTACAGATCAGAAACATCCTTTTGAATTCTCCTAAATTGTCTCATCTGGAAACTTTTACCAGTTTCGAAAATTCTTAACGCGAGATTAGAAAAAAAGTCGAATTCTAGTTGTCTGTAAATAGGGAACATTGTTCGTAGAAAGTACATTCAAACACCTTAACCGCCAATTCAAAGTTCAAGAGCTGAACTTCAAAACGGAGAACTATGATGACTTCACTTACTTGCAGGAGTGTAAAGTGACTTTATCTGCTAGTAGAGGGAAACTCGATGATTATGCTCCTGTTTTTAGGAGGGAAAACGGCTGATTCTGCTCCTGTTTTTTGATTATGCTCCTCTTTTTCTCCTTCTTCCACAGCGAGAGGGAGAGAGACAGAGAAGCATATGTGTCGCCATCTATTTTATTTTCAAGCGCGACGCCGACGCCATGTTATAAAAGGAGAGAGAATGTCTCACTCTCTTTGTACAACATGGCGTCACTTATGTCTCACATCATCTCGGTGAGTTTTGCTCGTTTCCCTCTACTAGCAGATAAAATAGTATATGCACTACGGGGAAACCAGGCGATTGCACCTCGTATGAGTTGAGCGCCTCGGCTCCGCCTCGGTGCTCAACTAATACTCGGCGCATAATCGCCTGGTTCCCCCGTGTTGCATATACTATTTTATCTGTTAGTAGAGGAAAACTCGATGATTATGCTCCTGTTTTCAGGAGGGAGAAGGGATGATTATGCTCCTGTTTTTTGATTATGCTCCTCTTTTTTTCCTTCTTTCACAGCAAGAGGGAGGAAGAGACAGAGTAGCATATGTGTCGCAATCTATTTTATTTTTACGTGCGGCGCCGTCGCCTTGTTATAGATAGGAGAGAGAATGTCTCACTCTCTTTGTACAACATGGCGTTACTTATTTCTCACATCATCTCGGCGAGTTTCGCTCGTTTCCTTCTACTAGTAGATGAAATAGTATATGCACCTCGGGGAAACCAGGCGATTGCACCTCGTATGAGTTGGGCACCTCGATTCCGCCTCGGTGTCTAACTCATACTTCAGGATGAATATTTCCTCCTCCTTTATAATATTGAACAGTTTGTGTACAAAATGACTTCTCAAATATGAGAGAAAGATTCCCAACCTTCTCAAGTAATAATCTTCTTATTCAGATACAAATATTTGCGGTGTAACACGAAAGATAAGATTACGAAACTAAGAGTCAGCTACCTCAAACAGCTCTTCCTTCTCTTCTAATATCAAGAATATATCATTTTACATGTTAATAATTAAAAAGAAATGATTTGCGTGATTCAGATTCTATGAGCATATTTTTTAGAATTCATTATCGTTTTGTGAAGAAAATTTTAAGTTGCCTCCCTTGTTAAAAGCAGATTGTCTACAACAGGAAAGGCAATATAATTTGTGAAATCAGTTATTACGCCTTTAGTAACAGACAGTCGTGCCTTGCTATGATTTATGAAATACTAATATCTCAGGAGGTCAAGTTTGAAGGTTATAATGAATAAGAGAACAACTTAAGTAAACGTACACACAATTTACGCAATCGAAATACATAAATTCGCACAAGAGAGATTGCTTATAAAACTTGTGAATGATAAATTAATCAGTTTCCCTTCTACTTAGGAGGGATGAGGAGCCTTTACAGTCTTGTCTTCACTTTAGAAATTATCCTCAATGCGATTGGTAAATACATTAATATAGTATATTTTGATTTCCATGTACATTTTTGAGTATTGTCTGCGAAAGATAATTTGTCTGATATAATCTGCATTGCATCACGATTGTTATTTTCTCCGATCTCTTTTCGAGTTTCTCCAGAATAAGGAAGAATTTATTGTGAGATAGTTTCTAGGAAATACGGAGTGTATGGAAATGAACAATTTATGCCGAAGAGTGTCCGTAATAATACGGAATTTCGGCCAAAACTTTAAGAATAAAAAATTACTTTAAGGTAAGGTGGAAGCGCATCAATGCCCGTCTTCGTGGTGATCCTAAATTGAAGAATAGTGGAATTCTTGAATACACTCACCGCTAACCGGGGGGCCAGTATCGGGGGCTGTAGTCCTCTGGCGATAGCAATTAGAAATCCAGTTCAAACCAGATGTAAAGCGTAAACACTCAGGACCGTATGTATAGTCTCTGAACCGGTGCGTGAATATGTGCGTTGCAAGTGTCAAAGTAAACAACTTCTATAATACGCATTACGGTACTGGCTTTTTAGGGCTGATGGGCTGTCGTGCTGCGTTGTGCGAATCTCGGGGGAAGGGACAGAATCACTCAAGCATGAACAGCCGAGAAACTGGCCCTCTGCCGATAGGCGCCCCGGCAAGCGGTAAGTGTAGTCGATAAGAGAACAAAACAATGTACGAATCAGAAATGAGTCCATATCTGCGTGCACTTTGTATGGACACGTCACGAGTTTCTTCCAAATTTCATCCTTTCAAATTTGGATGCAGCACAAGAAACGAAATGACATTAGTGGCTGCGTCTTTCTAACCGATAATTATTTTAGTCTCATATACTTGATTTTCGATCTGCCCTGCTGAGTCTTGTAGGGTAGTTTAAAATGCAAAACGAGAATTCGCTGTTCTTTTTTATCACCTATATTTCCTGATTTTTACTGATTTTTATGTTTCTTTTAATTAGATTGCTGTCGTTGCATATTCTAGTGGATTTTAATTCGGAATTGAACATCCGAAATGGCGATCGTAAATAAGTAAATAACGATGTTTTTGTAGAATAATCAGCACATGATTTGCGAAGAATCTCAAGTGAACACTTTTCCCAACGTCACTGAATTCGAAACTGATGGCAGAATTCCAAAATTACGAAATACAAACAAAATATGGATCAACAAGAATTGATAAAGGGCACCCGGTGGTCTAGCGCTTGTAAATTTAAGGCTTTTTTTAGATGTTTTTTTTTGTAATGAAAGAAATTAATCACAGTTATAAAGGTTAGTAGGTTATTTTTAATACTTAAAAAGAATACAAAAGCATAAGTGAAATTATTGAAAATTTTTTTTAATGATTTAAAAAATGGCGCTGAAGATGACCCCTTCAAAACATTAGACCTGGGTGGCGGGATAGATTTCGGCACTTCTATTCATCAGAAAAATAAAAACGAGAGGAATTATTTATCTGTGTGAGCGTAGCTATAGCCTGATTTAGGATATAAGAAACGATAGGCTGATTTTTTCATCAGTTTTTTGGCTCAAAAAATAGGAAGTTATGAGGATTAAATTTTGTTTCTAGGCCTGGATATAGCTACTGGTGTACTAAATAACATATCAAAATTTCAGGAAATTTGGATCAATAGTTTTTTTATCCCACCGTGTAAAAAAAATATTCTTAAAAGAATATACTTTCAAAATATCAACAACAAAAAAATCGATTTTTTGAAAATCGTAAACTAACGGGTGCCCTTAAATTTGGGCAAATCTACAAAATTGACTATACTTACATTAGCAGATCGCTGAATTCAAAGCTAAGAGCCGAATTTTGGATTAAAAAATTGCAGATTTTATATGTTTGAACGGGAATCGGATTAACTTAGGCTACTGACAACATAATATATTTTATTGTCGCGTGCTCTAGAACAGTACATTATAAGCTGGAATTGGAAATGGAATATTTGTTTATACTCTTTCCCTGTTACGAGTTTGAGAGTCTAGGCATAACCTTCTCTCTATTCATTTGCACACCTCACCACTAACACAGGGGTGAGGGAGACCTACAGTTTACGGTGGGTTCGAACCACCAAGAGCAACAGCTTCTTAATACTTGGAGAGCTTAAAGAACTCTAGAGGTACCGGGCTCACGACTCTCCGTAGCCCGCCGAAGCTCTTCCAGAGTGCGAGGCGGGAATCGAACCCACAACCAGACAGTACAGTGGGTCCAAAGCTCATGCCTTAGCCCTCACGACCAACTGACCACTCTCAGTACATCATAAGCTATTTTCCGTTCGCCATTTCTTATTAGGGAATTCCGACGTGATATTTTGATTCGAGGCCCTCCAAAATGTGAATTTGAACAATTTTGTAAAGTTGCCCAGGTTTTCAAAATTCTTGTGCACCAATATTGGATCTGACATTTTTTTTAGAATTCTGATATCCGATTTGGGCAAAGCATACTCAGAACCGTAAAAATTGCCTATTTTGTTAGAATTACTAAATTTTTCCAATTTTCGTTCCACTATATTAGATCCACCGTTTTCTATTTTAAAATTCTAACATTAGATTTGGATTCAGCGGCCTTCAAAACCAGGAGAACTATGTCAAGTAACTAACATGTTTCTGAGTTGTGTTTCTCTATCCCCTCTCCTAAAGCTTAATTTTGATCACGGGAGCCATGTTTATCTTTATCTCGTCTCCATGATCCCAAGTGCTGCTTAGAAGATTCTTACACCCAAGTACCACTGCAGTTGTCTGTAGAAGAGGAGAGGTGATATTTCTACTCGGCGTGTCCCCGGGTGGCGGATAAAGGAATGCCCGCTAGAAACAGAGGGTCGGGTGGAAATGAAATACGCCCTGCGGAACAAACGAGAACTATCGGAGCCTTTGACCAGGCAACCAAGCGCGTCCTCTAGTTGCTCAGAGGGTTGCTGTAATAAGGGTTTATGCTGAATATGGTTATAAAACTGACTAAGCTGTCGCAGAAAATGGTCCCAAAGGAAAACCCCTCAAGCCAAGGCCAGAGCTACTGTGCTAAAGGCTGTATGGCAGCGCTATGCGAATTCGCAAACGATTTCTCTAAGATACCACGTCACCTCTTAGACTATACCCCTAGCTTCTTTTTGGATAATATATGGAGAACCAATTTATATAGAAGAGTTTGTGTGAGGAGTTGTTTGAGGCAGAAATTGTTGTGGTTGAAGAGGTGGATGAGAGCCACAAGTCGGAGTTGCGTATCATGAAGAACAAGTTTGAAAAGTACTCCAAGGAGCATAAGGAAAGGAATCTCCTAGCAAGGAAATCGAACAAGGTCCAAAGGGGATCCAAACAATTGGTGATCCCAAGAAAATCCTCAGTTCCACCCAGGAAGAGAGAATCAACCAAAAATACCCCGGGAACCAGCGCAAGATGACCTGCGCTAAAAAAAGTGAAGACTTGGGTGCGGGTTTAATGAAACCATCCAAAGGTTCAAGCTACGTTCAGTTCTTCAGAAATATTAAGAGGGCAATGGAACCAGATTTTCTTGGTGTAAGAATCAAGGGGTTTGACAAACTAAGGATGAGGAGGTCCTATTCGAAATTTTGAATGACGCAGAGGGCAGGGCTTAACTGTATTATGACATCAGAGAGGCGATCGGCATTGGTGGTTCGTGACCTTGACTTGCTTACAGAAGTGGGGGACCTGAAGGAGGCAATCAACGAGGATCTAGCCACAAGGCTCATTCGGTCAGGGCGAGCCATGTAAACTCTGCGATTAGGGACAGTACTAGAATCGTAGCAACAAAGCAGGTCATTATCAAATTGATACTCCCATAAATAACGTCAATTTTCTTGCCGGTTCGTCATCGTGTTTCCATCTAATTAAGCACCCCGAGCTCTAGAACGGTCGGTAATAATTGCCGAACCATTCCCGGGTGCTCTGCGCATTCGATCAAAATTAAACTTGTTTTCATTTGCTAATATTAAAGTGGCTCTATATGTACCTATTCTTAGAAGCAATACACATAATAATATTGTTAATTATATGAGAGAAGAGAGGGAAATTTGGTTACGAAGACCCTTGTCCTGGTAGCTTTTCTTTTGGTCGATTTTATCGAGTGATGTCTCAAATTGAAGCTTCTTCCGATTAGTATTTTAATGATGATTAAACATAAAAATATTAAACATAGAAATTTCATTCTTCGTGATTCAAGCACGAGAACACATTCGGACTATAACTCAGGTTTACTCAATTGCGAAAAGAACATATACGAGCAAGCAAGCAATTTTTCTTAAAATTGGCAAACATGGATTATGACGACCTTCTGAATCAAACTAGACGATTATTCCCGTGAGAAACGTCACTGAGATCGAATCGATTTATTTCGAGCCAATATAAACTTTCCGCTTTTAGGCCCGGTGACCCACCATTCCTATAAAATAATATATACCTGAGGCGTAAATTTTTCTACTCTTACATGTTTGGGATCGTTGGCCTTGAATCTTTATCGAAACCTTACGCTTGAGCAAGAACAGCCTAACTAGCGCGCACAATGTTTTATGTAACGAAGGTTTAATTTACAAGTTATCACATATGTTACATATGATAGCATTTAACATGGGCTTATTGTCTGGAAACGTGATATTCTTGGACAGATAACGTTCTGAAAACGTACGAAGTTCCAAATACGTCAGAAACATACCTCCAGTAAGTTATGAGTCTTGAAACTTTTGAATCTTTACGTTATGGAAACGTCTTCAGGAAGTTCTACTTACGCCTCGTAATTCTTTTTTTTGCTACGAAAATACGATGCCACATAATTTTCCATTTTAATTTGAGCGAAATTCAATTGATCAATACGTGCATACGTACATGCATATTATGTATGGAGTGCCCTTTGGTTTCCCAGGTAAGGTCACTTGAGATAAGTCCGCATGTGTATTTAGACGTTTCTACCTTATTATACTCCTATGATTGATATTTATTTGGGAACATTGTATTATTTCTCACTTTACGATAATAATGCGAATATTCATTTATTTTGTGAATTTATTTCATTCTATTTCTGTTGCATATTTTTGGAATAAACTATTTGCAGAAACTGTGCAACGTTATTGAAACTAATCTATTTTTATTGCTTTTAACAGAACTAAGTTCGCAGTTCGACACCTTACCTAATGGCGAACATACCAATTATGACTGTTTCTATGGCGGACCTCATTATCCTTGCAGCCCTGATTCTCCCACCGGATCTCACTCTCCTGCCAAGCCTCATCCTCCTGTAAGGCCTCATACTCCTGTAAGGCCTCAAACTTCTGCTTATGGTAGTCCACAGACTCATACTAGTCCACAGACTCATGCTAGTCCACAGACTCATGCTAGTCCACAGACTCATGCTAGTCCACAGACTCATGCTAGTCCACAGACTCATGCTTGTCCACAGACTCATGCTAGTCCACAGACTCATGCTAGTCCAAAGACCTATGCTAGTCCAGAGGCTCATGCTGCTCCACAGACTCCCAAAAGTCCACAAACTCTCAGAAGTTTTCAGGTTTCTGGCAACT
This sequence comes from Neuroterus valhalla, assembly GCA_011762715.2. Taxonomy (NCBI): domain Eukaryota; kingdom Metazoa; phylum Arthropoda; class Insecta; order Hymenoptera; family Cynipidae; genus Neuroterus; species Neuroterus valhalla. The sequence goes on along the minus strand of WSXT02245078.1, from coordinate 6,521 downwards.
CTCATACTCCGGATGGTTCTCATTCTTCAAGCAGTGTCCGAACTTGTGGAAGTCCACAAAATTCTGCCAACAAAGATTCTCCGGTCGGACCTACTCACGATGGACCATCACCCCCTGTCAGTATTATTACTCTTGCCAAGCCTCGATTTCATGTTGTGGAGCCTGGAATTGTAATACCATACACTTTTCCTCAAAATGTAAAGGCTTGTATAAGATACTCAGACAACGAATACCAGCGCATAGAACCGGGCGACAATTATGACGTTATAACAAACTCAAATGGTGAAATCTTTGGAATATTCGATGGTGATATTTTGCGTGTGCTATACAGTGGGCCGAAAAAAACCCGGATCGCAATGAATAAAGATTCCGGTAAAACTAGGCGTCTTGATCGCCTAGAACTGAAACGATTTCCTGGATGTGTGGCGTATGTCATATGTAATGAGCCTCGATGATAACAACATCAATTTCATTTGTAGAAAATTAGGACTAAAGTACCGAGCTGCACACATTTAATAAAATTCTCAACGTGTTGTAATCGCTGCTTGCGGAAATCCATACACAGTGACGCAGGAATGTATTTTTTCAGGAAAATTAAGTAACAGGTCGCGTTCCTTAGTTCATCGTGAAGTTCAATTCAGGTAATCGAGTGGAGTGAGTTGGAAATCTTTAGTGAGCATTGTACAGGGACAAATATGATTAGAACAAATGGCTTAGGTTCATTGTCATTGACACAATTTAGAAATAAATATAAATCGATTCAACTTTTTTGGGATACGTTTTTTCTCTTCATGCCATAAAAAAACGTTGTCCACCGATATCAGCAGATTTCTGCATCTGCTCCAGATAACCGCGATGAATACATTTTTAGATTACTTCAACAGTACAGATTTTCCGATCGCTCAAGCGAAAGCTTTTAATATACACTGGAACCCAAACTTAGGAATATCGTAAGGCATGACCTTGAACAGCCTTGGTTAATTGTATTTCGTTCAAATTTAGAATTTCCTCATCAGAAAGTTTGACCGAAAAACGGAGAAAAATACGATCAAGAAACAAGGAAGGCGACAGTTCTCTGCATTGACGTAGCCTTGGAATATTTCTGGCACGCGAGTTTGGCTTGTAGGCTACAAATTTCCACAATAATTATAATCTAAGAATATATTCTGATTGTCATCGTTCTATCTGAGCACTGGATATTGCAAAAAGGACAGATATAATCAATGGGAATGAATTATTTCATCAGGGAGTCAAAACTACTGTTTAAGAAGTCACTTTAACTACTTTTACAGTTGCTGCATCAGCATTATTCCAATCCGTCAAAATTGAATGAAAATCAGTCACTCTGAATACGTCTCTGAATACGTTACAAGAAAGTTTTGTCTCTTTTTGTAGGACGTTCGAGCCTTGTTTATAACTTATCTGCTGCTGCTGGTTTTCGTAACGATCGAGTTTGGATTCAACTTGCAGCTGCGGTTTCGCGGTGTTTTGTGTTCTTTACAGGTTCCCTCTAGTTTTGAGTTCTCCCAGTATCAACTAGCAGGAGTAGGGATCCCGGCGTTCGCACGCTCTCCCGACCAGGGCAGATGCTCGATTCTCTCTCATCATTGATTTTCCGACTTGATCATCTTCAGTGCTGTGGAGGTGCCAAGTCGGGTGCCGTCTTCCCTCCGGTTGCGTCGGGATCGATGGTTCTAGGAGAGCCATCGTGATCGTAGCTTTCGGGGTCTATATCTGTACCAATTTTTCGGGGTGATTTCCAACATTTTTTGTGCCTGATGAGGCATGAGAGCCTCTAGTCTTATAGTGAGAGATGATATCGATGGGTTCTACGAATATTAGGCTATCTTGCCGTTACCGTCAAGAAAGCGACTATCTCCTTGTAATGTTACAAGGATTGTAACAGAAGTCACATCAAATATGCTAGAGTAAGTAATTATTAGGAACGCTGGATCGAGTGAGGGTAGGGAACGGGAAATTCCGGAAAAGCCCGAGGATCTAGAGACGTGTAAGATTCGAACCGGAGCGACACCGATTGAATTCATTCGAGCCCTGTCCCGCGAACTTGTTCGGTCTTCTCAAGAGTTAAGTTACCCAAAAGTAGTGTTAATAGTGTGTAACCTTAAGATATGTGAATTCGCTCGATTCTATTACCGAATTAGGAAAGGATAACTGCTGATACTAGCCGCAACAAACATCGATCTTTTGTAAGAGTAAGTCAATAAACGATATAAATCACATATCACATTTCCTGATTGAATCAAACCTCTTTCCATGTCAGTAATATGAATCCCTAGGTTTCCCCTCCTCAGAATAGTATATCACTATACCTGGCGCCCAACTCGTAAAAAACCCACAAAAATAAAACCCCTTCAAATTATTGAATTAACCTAGGAATCCTTTTTTCAAAACGTAGAGAGAGCATGCCAAATTGAATAAAAACATGTCCCATTTCATATGAAACTTATTAGAAAATATTGAACTGATTTCCAATGTTATATATATATATATTTCATTGATTAATATTTATATGTGTGCTCAATATGCAAATATTTGAAAATATATGTGTTCACCATGCTTCGAATAACGAGTATGAAAATTTCGCGAGTGACAAGTTTGAAAATAGTCATGTCGTAAGTGAAGAACTCGGAAACGAAAAGAATATTTCCAAGTAGAAAATCAATCTGTGCAAAATTCAATAAAATTCGTGTGGAAGTTTGCCGTTTTCTCAGTGGAAAACGATCCAAGAGAGCACGTTGGCAGGGTCAGGTCGGAGGGCTGATGCCGCTATCAAGTATACCCGCGTTCCTTTTCTCGTCTCCTTTGTTTATCTTGGCGAAAATAGCCTCAAATTCGAGTCTCAGTGACATACATTAATAAGCGAGTATCCGAAATGTTTTCATGTAAAAAGATTAGGGAAAATTTCTCTATTATGTTGTTGGCGAGTACAGGTTCTCGCATGATCATTTGGTAAACACTTGACGTCATAGTGAAGTTTAATGGTGACATACGATAACAGTACTAATCTGTATACACTATAGTTTATATCGAATACTTAGAATAACGATACGTAGCAAGGTGTTATTGTTCAAATGCAATTAAGGTCCGGGAAGGTAACTAAAATTATGTCAAATCCCACTAATAAAACGAACAAAGAAAATCAGTTAAATCAAGTAGGATTATCACATGACAATATGATGAATGTGGCACATGAACCAGATAATCTTGAAGAACCATTCTATATGGAGAGAGATGTGATCCGGTTAATAGACAGAATGATACCTAATGAAAGTGAATCGGAATACAATATCCCGGTAATTCCGGTAACTATCCCACAAGGAACAACTATAGATCTCAATACACGTACGGTATTAGATAAATCTCCTGTAAGAACCACCGATAATAGGACAACGCCACAATGGGTGCGACGAGCAAAATTCAACGCGACATACCCATCGGCAAATTTTCTTCCCCCAAATACACCCTTTCAAGTAAATGATGACAGAATCCCTCGAAGCAACACAATAGGTCCCTGGCATCTCGATGCCCTTTCGGAAACATTGGGATTGTAGTTCGTGGGATCTCCCCAACCCAGAAGGACAAATTCGGGTGCGATACCTCGAATAAACCAGAAATCGAAAAAAATAGACACATTCAATACACTAAATAATAAAACATTCCAGATAGATTCATTTTTGGAGAATAATGAAAGATTCTTATTAGAGGTTGATGAACTCATGGATTATCAGGAATACATGAGTCATCAAAAAGATAAATGGTTCAGGACGCAAGAAGAAAAGCGTAGAGTGCGTGATAGTCAGGGTAAAAATAGTAATCCAAGAGCTCATAAGTCATTCGAGAATCGGAATGCAGCACGAACGATCAATATTCATCCTTCGCTAACAATGACACATCCGGAAGAAACCGGAAACACAAAACAGAATGAGTACAGAAATACACAAAATACGGTCCATTTCGAATTTGGAACAGATAGTGAACAAGAGGATAGGAATGATGACCCAATAATATCGGATTCAAGAAAAGCCACAGGATCGCGGATTTACAGAACTGAAACAGATCTAAAGGGAGAAGGGACGATAGGGACAACAGGAACACAAATACTAGACAAAGAACGAGAAGCTCATTTAGATCGCACAACAATTATTCAGGCGAAATAGAGAGAAAACCCCACGGTAGAGATTTTCAGGATCTCGATGACCAAATTGATGACCAAACGGCAATACCAGCAGCATATTTTCCATTTGGGATGGTGCAGACCCCCTTCCAAAACATGAGCAACTAGCCCCTTAAGTTCAGAAATACTAAGGATGATAGCCCGGCGCACTTTTTAGAAAATTTAGATCGTTTTCAAAGGGGTTATCAAATTGGTAATAAAGATATTTTGGAAAATTTCGACGCAATTTCAAACGAAGAAGCTTTTGAATGGTGTCAAGTTTCTCGGAGAAACTTGCGCACAATATCAAACTTTAAAGAAGATTTCAGGAGTGCTTATATCGATGAGAGATTTATCCAAGAAATGAGGCAAAAAATAAAATTTTTCAATCGAAGAAAGGAACAGGACATACACTCATACCTGACAAATATTCGAAAATTGTTTACAAAACTATATCCGCGTAGAGGGCTGGAATGGGAATTACGTAGAGCCTACGAAAACTTGAGAATTGAATATAAAATGTACATTATAAGAAATAATTTTGAGAATTTTGAGCAGTTGGAGGATTAAGGTAAGGAATGGGAGACTAAATTAGCAAAGTCGAAAATCAGAGGCCAAACGTTGCAAATCACAGAGGCAAAGACGGATAGTCAAAATAACCAAAAGCAAAATCAATTTCAGGAAAATATAGGTTGTATTAATAATAATATTAGTAATGATGGCATTAAATATACTCAGGGTAAACAAAACCAAAATCAAAGTCAGGGTCAACAAAATCAGAATAATAATCAAAATAGAAGATCCCAGTTTAGAAATCGAAATCCTTTCTTTCATTTTCAATTTCCTTTCCTTCCTAGGCAATTACTTCAACAATTCCCGAGACCTAATTTCCAACCCCGGAACCCAAATTATAGACCAAGACAGAATTTCGGCGCGTTAAACCTATGGGCACAAATGTTTAAACAGATGACATTAGGGCAGGATAATAACTTGAGCGCCATGACAATAGAACAAACGCCGCAAATGAACTTATCACCTAATGATAATCCGGGAAATATAATAAACGGGAGAAATCAACAGAAACCACACTCACAGGGAATAAAAAATTCGAACGCAGAAAATCAAAAATCGGGAAGTGGCCCCCCAAGCGCGCAGAGCGGTACGAGTTTAGACTCGGGAAGCCGACAACCAGGAAGTTCACAAACAAATAAAATCCAACAGGAGGATGATAGAAGATAGTCTTGGTCATGCTACTTATGCGGCATGCCAGGACATTTCAAAAGAGAGTGTTGGCTTTCTACTTATTACCAGGGAAACGCCACAGGTGGGTACTAGGGGCGGAAGTACCCCTTACGAGATCCGGAACGCCCGAAATATTAAATTCTGACATAGACGAACCAGGTGAAACGAGATTTCACATAATGACGAAATTCGAACATCAACTACTTAAAGTGTTAGTCGATACTGGTGTGACACTCTCGTACCTAGGTAAGAGCTTACTGGAGAAAGTTCGAGTTCACAATTACAAAATTCATGAACCCTCATCACGAACACTATTAGTGGCAAACGGCGAAAAATTAGACATTGCTGGACAAGTAATTCTACCAATTAAAATAGGACATGAAACAAAAGAGATATTATTTAGAATAGTCCCAGTTTTGAGATCGGAAGGAATATTAGGTCACGATGAAAAATATTTATTTCAAAGAAATGAAAAGTAAGGGGACTCAAACGAAAGAATCTCAAAATGTAGAGAATGAAAATATTATTGAAGTGAGTGGATCTAATGAAAATCTTGGAGAAGAAAAATTAAACAGTAAACCAAACTTTGGGGGGAAATTACACTAAGATCCAATAAAGATACAAAAGGTAAAAAATTGTTAGAACCTTCCTCAGGCCATGCTCAGAATACCGAACGGTACCAAAGAAGTCCCAAAGAGAGTAGAGATAAAACCACTCAAAAAAGGCCCAATCAGAATATTCCTAGACTGATGGATATTCAAATTTCGAACCATTTCCAGGTCTCGGAAAATCCCCAACCCCATGAGTCTACTGCAATTCAGTCAACGTGCGAGAAGACCAGCCAATCAGAATCAAACTTAAAAAATAAATGTGGGATAATATTAAATAGATGATTTAGGCATTGTTCATGTTTAAATTTGAATTGAAAATATAGCACAGATGTCACTAAGAGTTGCTCACAGCGCCATGTTAGAAAGTAAGGTCGGAGGGGGCAGCCGATGGAGTATGGCGACAGATGGAATATGTGCGAATCTGCGGTGTAATGTTCTCGGAGAATCATCTTATGCCTTGTTCTAAAATATACGTTTAATTGTGAACTTCAATG